>VYZS01086722.1:38368-57978 GCA_013400695.1 Neodrepanis coruscans | reverse complement strand
GGGAGGCGGAGGGCGAGGAGCCGGGCGGGATTGCTTGCCCGCCTCTGGAGGTGCGGCCGGCGGCACGGCGCGGGGAGCGGATTGTCGCGGAAGGCGCACGGCGGCAGCGGCGGTGTCGGCGTCCGCGTCCGCAGCCCGGGCCGCGGAGGGGCCGGCGGGGCCCATTGCTGCAGAGCCAGATGTGCGGGACGCGGGGCTGCGAAGGGTCGGCGGGGAGGTGCTTGGGGCTGCCTCCGCCGCTGCTGCCGCGGCCGGGAGGGAACCCTTAGCTGTGAGGGAAGCGGCGAAGCCGTGTCGGGAGCTGTTATTTTTTTCGCCTCCTTCCTTTGCCTTCCCTCTGCTCCCTCCTCCCCTCCTCACCAAAGCCGGGAGAGGAGGCGTGTTCGGTGCCTTGCTGCACCGGTTTTGCTGGGTTTGTTGTAGGGTTTGGTCCGCAGGGTGGTTGGGGTTTTTTTTTTTTTTTTTTTCTTTTGTCTTCCACCCACCCCCCACCTCCCTAGCTTTCTCCTTTTCCCTCTTTTGGCCCATTGCATGCTCGGATCCAGCTAGATCCTTCCTTTTATTTTCGGCGGTGCCTTTCGGAAGGGGGAAGGGAGAGTTGGGATGAGTGCAGCTTGACGCACAGGCGAGGGGAGGGGGTGCACCGCCGGCAGCTGCAGCGGTTCGTGGCCGCAGGGTGCGGGTGAGGAAGGGAGCGAGCGAGGGGCTCGTTCTGTGCCTCCCCCTTTCCTCCCCTCCTCCCTCTCTCACTCTCTCCTTCCCCCATCTGTCTCCTGCCGGGTCCGGCTGGGAGCGTGTGTGCAATATCTTACCTTGCAAGGTGTGCGTGTGTGTGTGTGTGTCTTTGCGCGTGAAGCAGAAGGAGGGAAGGACTCGCGAGGGAGCCGGGGCTGCCCCAGCTCCCCCCTATGTGAGCCTCCGCGGGTGGCCGGATGGCGATAGACCGGCGCCGTGAGGCAGGCGGCGGGGGCCGGCCGCTGCCGGAGGAGAACGGCTCAGTGCCGGGGGCCGTGGGGGGGGGCGCCGCCGCCCCCCCGGGGCCGCCCCCCGCCAACGCCGCCGGAGCCGAGATCCAGGCGGTGCCAGTGCCGCCGCCCGCCGCCGCCTGCAGCCCGCTGCTCCTCGACTATGACGGCTCAGTGCTACCCTTCCTCGGAGGTCTGGGCGGCCGGTACCAGCGGACCCTGGTGCTGCTCACTTGGGTCCCGGCACTCGTCATCGGCTTCAGCAAGTTCTCGGACTCCTTCCTCTTGGACCAGCCAGACTTCTGGTGCCGGGAGGCGGACGGGCAGGGCAACTGGAGCGGGACCCTGGCGCCGATCCACGCCAACCACAGTGGAAACGGCAGCATCTTCCCCCCTCCCGGGCTACCAACCCCCGCGGCGGGCAACGGCAGTGAGTGCGGCTGCCACGAGTGGCACTACCGCATTAGAGCCGGCCTCGTCCAAAACGTCGTGAGCAAGGTGAGAAAGGCGACTTCCCTCGGTCCCCCCTCTCTGTCCAGCCCTCCTGGACCCCCTCGGCCCGACCTGGTCTCCCTCGGCACCCGGTCTTTCCAAGACTAGGGGAGTAGCTGGGCACCATAGGATCTGTCCTTGCATGCTTCTTCTGGGTCAGTCAAGTCTCAGTGGGTTACCCTCCCCATGTCTTCTCAGTCCTTTCCCTCTGTGGGTATCACTTCATGCCAGGNTTTTTTTTTTTTTTTTCTTTTGTCTTCCACCCACCCCCCACCTCCCTAGCTTTCTCCTTTTCCCTCTTTTGGCCCATTGCATGCTCGGATCCAGCTAGATCCTTCCTTTTATTTTCGGCGGTGCCTTTCGGAAGGGGGAAGGGAGAGTTGGGATGAGTGCAGCTTGACGCACAGGCGAGGGGAGGGGGTGCACCGCCGGCAGCTGCAGCGGTTCGTGGCCGCAGGGTGCGGGTGAGGAAGGGAGCGAGCGAGGGGCTCGTTCTGTGCCTCCCCCTTTCCTCCCCTCCTCCCTCTCTCACTCTCTCCTTCCCCCATCTGTCTCCTGCCGGGTCCGGCTCGGAGCGTGTGTGCAATATCTTACCTTGCAAGGTGTGCGTGTGTGTGTGTGTGTGTCTTTGCGCGTGAAGCAGAAGGAGGGAAGGACTCGCGAGGGAGCCGGGGCTGCCCCAGCTCCCCCCTATGTGAGCCTCCGCGGGTGGCCGGATGGCGATAGACCGGCGCCGTGAGGCAGGCGGCGGGGGCCGGCCGCTGCCGGAGGAGAACGGCTCAGTGCCGGGGGCCGTGGGGGGGGGCGCCGCCGCCCCCCCGGGGCCGCCCCCCGCCAACGCCGCCGGAGCCGAGATCCAGGCGGTGCCAGTGCCGCCGCCCGCCGCCGCCTGCAGCCCGCTGCTCCTCGACTATGACGGCTCAGTGCTACCCTTCCTCGGAGGTCTGGGCGGCCGGTACCAGCGGACCCTGGTGCTGCTCACTTGGGTCCCGGCACTCGTCATCGGCTTCAGCAAGTTCTCGGACTCCTTCCTCTTGGACCAGCCAGACTTCTGGTGCCGGGAGGCGGACGGGCAGGGCAACTGGAGCGGGACCCTGGCGCCGATCCACGCCAACCACAGTGGAAACGGCAGCATCTTCCCCCCTCCCGGGCTACCAACCCCCGCGGCGGGCAACGGCAGTGAGTGCGGCTGCCACGAGTGGCACTACCGCATTAGAGCCGGCCTCGTCCAAAACGTCGTGAGCAAGGTGAGAAAGGCGACTTCCCTCGGTCCCCCCTCTCTGTCCAGCCCTCCTGGACCCCCTCGGCCCGACCTGGTCTCCCTCGGCACCCGGTCTTTCCAAGACTAGGGGAGTAGCTGGGCACCATAGGATCTGTCCTTGCATGCTTCTTCTGGGTCAGTCAAGTCTCAGTGGGTTACCCTCCCCATGTCTTCTCAGTCCTTTCCCTCTGTGGGTATCACTTCATGCCAGGTTTCCATCCTGTGGGTTTGTACCTGGGCACTGGTTGCGGCACTGAGCTGCAAAGTTATCTCCTGATCCTGGATTGTCTCTTTGGGATTCTGGCCATGGCAGATGTATTACTGTCTCTGGACGTGGGTGTCTTTGGGAAAGACAGTTCAGGTTTGTGTCCCTAGCTGGTAAGGGGAAAGGGTTGTGGAGAAAGCTTCGGTTGTGATATTGCTGATCTTTGTGCGAGTATACTAAAACAGCCCTACAAACTGCAAACCAAGTTGATTTTTAGGGAAGCTGAAGAAGTGACTGTTGCAAATAAAATAAGACAAAGTTATGCTGAATTCTAGTTTTGTGCTTATTCTCTTGATAACTGTTTTGGCAGAGTAATTAAAGAAGAAATGTCTCACAAAAGTTGGTTTACTCCAGAGGCAGAAAGTGCATGCTGCTCAGTTTTGTGTTTCCTTGTGTAATGGCTAAAGTGGGCAATTTCTAGTGAGGAGACTGCTGCTTTCTGCTCTTACTTTGTATTTGCTGCGTAGTGTGAGCAAAAAAATCACCTTGCTTTTTTCACCTAAAAGCTTTTGCTTGTTTATAGTATTGACCCTATGAAAACCCTGCTGGCTGTGGATGGGCCTTATTGATATTAACAAGCAACTGGAGCTCCTAGAAATGTAAAATGAAATGGTTACACCAGGGAAGTAGTTCTCTTAATCTCAAGACTCCCCTCCTAAGATCAGCAGAAATTACTTCCTGCCTTGGAGCAGTGTTTTGGGTTAACTGTTTATTTAGTTGGGATAAGGAAACGCAGCAACAATCAGATGACCAGCACAATCGTGCTTTGGTCAGCCAGCACGTATTTGTACTGAATCATTGAAAATCGTTTTGGTTTCTCTTTGTGTCCCTTGAAAGCATGTGCAACAGGGAAAAAGCAGGTAAAGCAAGTCCCTTAAAACCTTGAATTTAGAATGGATTAGGAAAAAAGGTAACCCAGCTATACTCCTTTCATGATGTGAATGGTTTGTGATAAAGAAATGCATAATGCAATTAGATATTTGAGAGGGGCAGATTTTCTTCTGTTCATATCTGGAGACTGAGCTATTCATATATTTGGCAGTTTAGCACTGATGCCTCAGCATGAAAAAATTATCTTCATATATGATCTTTTTAGTCTAAACTGTGAAGTTTTTTTGGAAATGTTTGAATCTTTTGAAGGTCATTATCAAATTGGCCACAAAAGGTCAAGGGAGAGTTACTTTGCTGTCTTGCATGCTCCTTTAAAAATAATAAAAAAAGTGTTCTTTGGAAGAACTTGCGGTAAAGGGCAGATCAATTTTAAGGGATAAACAAACATCTGTGGCCCCTGCTGTCTTATTTTCTGTTAGAAAGAATAATAATCATCTTTTGAGACTATGGGTTTTTCCAGTGTGGAGTTTTTATTTTTATCATATGCCGGCTTCCAAAAACTTGGCAGCTTTTTTGCTTTGATTTGTAATCCCATGTAATTATAATTAGGTTGTTTTCTTGGGGTCAGGATTCCTCCTTAGTTTTTGCTTTGGTTTTGTTTTGGGGGTTTTCTGGGTGGATGTTCTGTGTGTTTTTATCCTAATGAAGAAAGGGAGGAAAAATCCAGACAGAACAGAGGCATAGCTTGATTTGGACTTGCTTTCTTATCAACCCCCAGGAGTTCTGATACTGTGGGAGCAGTTCTTGTAACTGCTGACTCCTCTTATGTGCATCTCACTGTCCTGTGTGAGAAAGAGCTGCTCTGGATAAATTCAGGAGACTGGATGTTCAGATCTCCTTTAACTCCCCTCAAAAATACATTTGTTTCTGTAATGTATTATGCAATGTTCTCATCTTTCTAAATAGAGTTTTATTAAATCTTAGTCTAATATATGCTCATCTGTGTAGTAGCCAGAGGTTATATTGAAATATCATAAAGAGAGCCAAAAGTATATTAATAAAAAATGTACTTTTGTTTGGCCAATAAATCCTCTTGTACTTATCTTCAGTGTTCTGATCTAATAGCTGCTGGATGCTCCGTCATTGCTTTGTCTTCAGAAACAATGAAACAATTCTGGTTATTTAGGACAAAGCATATTTAGTGTACCTGCCTGTGAGACAACATTGTTTTCCCCCCCTCCATTCTTTGGGACTAGGATAGCTGTCCTTAAACTGTGTTAAGTTTCACTGTTTCCATAGCCTCTTCCCTAATGATGCCCTTGATCAGATACTCTATCTCTGTCCAGGCTTTCTCAGCTGTTCCTTCTCTCACGCCCATTTTCTCTTAGCCTGTGTCATTCTTGGGATTGATGGACTGGAGGTCTTGCTGTTTCCAGCCCTGCTCAGTGCTTTGTTTAGCCCCAATTCTCTTTCAGTCTTTGCTGGATCCAGGGGTGGTCTTGCACCTACCTTAAAATCTGGCATTGCTGTGTTAGATGCTGCCATTGTCGTGACCTCCTTGACTGAGTCACTGGGAACTGTGCTTTTTATAGTGCTGCCAGTCATTAGAACTAGAAACAGTAATAAAGGACATAGTGCTTATTATTTAACACTGCTGAAATACATATATTGAAGAGGTCAGATGCATAATTTAACCACAGAGATTCCAATGACCATGTTAAATCACCCTTCTGAGCTAATGTCCTGACTTGGCACATAAATCTTGGACTTCAGCTTGGTTTGTACATAAATATGTTCCTTTAGCACAACTCACTTGCAAGGCTTTTTCACTGCTAAATGATACTTTGAAGATTTACACCTATTTATCACAACATCACCATCACCACACTGCTAAGAATGGAGTGCATGAGTATTGTTTAAGACACATATCCTGAACCAGCCTTTAGGCAAAAGGCTAGTTTAAAAAAAAAAAAAAATAGTCCGTTTGTCTTACCACTGTTTGTCTTACCACTGTCCAAAGGAAGGATGCTGAGAAATACTTTTTTTTTTTTTTTGCCATGGAGAAACCTAAGATCTTATTTTACCAATTTGCAAAATGCTTCGGGTAAATTATTAACATTAACACAATGAGCAACATAATGACAGCTAAATATGACAACTAAATGGTGATGACAACTAAACATGAAGCTTAGCAGGAAGTTGGATTGTGTCCTCAACAGGGACTTTCCTAACTCTCTCACTGATGTTTAGTGCAAAACCAGCTGTTACCCTGGG
This sequence comes from Neodrepanis coruscans, assembly GCA_013400695.1. Classification (NCBI taxonomy): domain Eukaryota; kingdom Metazoa; phylum Chordata; class Aves; order Passeriformes; family Philepittidae; genus Neodrepanis; species Neodrepanis coruscans. Next base: position 51,890 of record VYZS01086722.1, on the reverse strand, counting down.
ACAACGTTTGCATGGGAGCTCTTAGGAACAGGATTCATGATAGTTGGGTTTTTTTCCTCCGTTACTAGGATGACCTGTCCTCTGTGTTTGATTGCATTAAGTGGAGTTGTTTGTTGTACATGCTAATTTGTATAATGGATACCAAAAGCTGATGATGGGCAAGGACTGAAGCTTGATTAAATTGCAGAGGTTGATGGCACAGCATCCCTCTGTGTACACCCGCAACATTCCAGATCATTCCACCTCTTGGAGTTGGCATACAGGAAAGTGGTTAGTTGAAGACTGTGTTTTAATCACTCGGAGCAATTATGTAATAATATTTCATGTCTAGTCACAAGGCAACTCCTGTTGTGGCTGCTTTTATGCTCCAGATGCCTTGTTTTCCTGCAATGTTGTTCTCATGTCTTTCAACTTCCCACTAGATTTGGGTTGAGTCATCGTCTTTCCAAAGTAATATGGCAATCATTTTACCTGTTTGCCACTGGTTCGATCGTTTTCATGCCAGTTTTCCCTGTGAAAAAAGCAGAGCTCAAGCCAGGAAAGCCAAGTGGTCCAGGAGCAGAGCTGTCTTGGTGTGAACTTGGGTTGGTTCAGGCTGTGATGTGGTGCTCTTTGCTCCTGTGAGGGGAGATGTCAGTGCCCTATTAGTCTTTCTTTTCTTCTCCTTGCTTCATTCAGTTCTGGATCTTTGCTGGGCACACCTAACCCTCATTAACCTGATAGAAAACTTTCTGTTTATGTACGATTTTTTCTGGATGTTCTTCTGGGTTAATGAAGTGAAATTGCTCTGTGCAGTAATATGTGCCCTAGTCTGTGAGGTTGTCTTGTGGGATTATTGCAAATACCTGCAAGTAGCCAGAAATGGCACAGCAAACAAATTTTTTTGTGATAAGAGTAATGATAAAATTGTCATTGTGGAGTGATATTTTTTGGGGTAGAGGATGGGTGTGCGTTTCAAATGGACTTTCAGAGCACAGTTGTGAATTACTTTGAAGGGATCACTCTGACAAGGTATTTCCTAAAATAAGAACTTTGCCACCCTTATCTCCTCCTATTTGTGCCTGTAATCTCATTTGTTTCTGGATATTCTTCAGTTGGCTGCTCTCTGCAGAGACTTCAGAAATGCTGATGCTTCTCTTTTTTTGCCTGCAACAGACAGGATTTTTCTTCTCAGTGTTAGTTCCTGCTGACTGACTTCTACCTAGTTCCAAATCAATGAAAACCTTGGGTTGTTGTACCTGCTGTGGTGGTCGGGTCAGAAGTGACAAAATGGAAGCTAGCACATCACCTGTGCCCTTGCTTCTACTGGACAGATTGAAGGGGGTGCAGGGACCTGTAAAGCAAGTATTTGCAGTGGGCAGAGAGGGTATTCTAAATTTCTTTCAGCCAAAGCTTGAAAATTACTCTCAGCTCCTAATGGATGCTGAAGGGGTCAACAAGTCCCTGTGGTCAGAGGTATCCAGAAATACTGGCAGACCAGAGCAAACTTCTACTACTGGGTTTTTTTGATAGCTTCCTCAGCTATGGGAGACATCCCAAACTCTTTTTATCTTTTCCCTCTGCAAGTTAACTGATAAAGAGTCAGCGGTTGCTGTTCTGAGCCCTCAGATTTGAGAAATCTTCTTGTTCAACAGGAAGCAAAGGGGACCTGCTGGCTTGTCCTGCTTCAGCTGTCCCGGGGTCTGCTTGTACACACCAAGTGTGGTGTGGAGTCTCCCAGTTATCAGTGTGCTAGTGAACAACACCCTGAAAAACAATGGGGCGAGTTTCTGGCTGAGTGGGAAGAAGGAAGACGATGGTTGTTCAGGGAACAGTACCTGCAATTTCCTTGTGGTAAAGAACTGTCCTCTGCCTGCAAACAGCAAATAACTTGATGTTTGAGATAAGTAGTCTGGTCATATCATACTTGGTTGTTTAGTGAGCCTAGATACTGGTTTTATTTATTTGGGGCTGTTATATACTGGCCAAAAATTTTTGAAGCATTTGGTCTAGAGAACAGGGACTGGGTTAAGACCAATACTAATGGCAGAACTCATGTAGTCTTAAGTTTTCTGTCTGGATTCTTTTTACTAGAGGGGATGTACATAGAGTTCATGTTTATCACCCTTAAGAAAAAGTGTCTCAGTTACAGGATTCTGATTCAGACTACTGTAAATAGTTTGTAGCGTTGGTTGACCTAACAATGATCCTCCAAGAAGGGAATTCCATATTGACATCTCTTGAAGACATTGTCAACTTTCAGAGACTTGCTGTAGAGCCTTTCATATGTGTGATTTGCTGTGTATATGTCAAACAGCTGCCTTTTTTAACTCCTGGATGGAGGTGTTGTTTGAAATGGTTGGGGTTTTGTTTGTTTTTGTTTCCACTCCCTAATACATCCTTTATCTCAGTCATTTAATTTAAATATATTGACCCTGCCCATGTTGTGGCAGAAGTTGCAGGCTATGGTGAATATTTGCCAGCTGTTCAGGCAGTCTAAACCCAAATTTCTAAAGTACATGAGCAGTTTCAATGCTTCTTACCCCAGAGTAAAATTATAAAAGGTGACCTCATGTTTTTTTTAAAGCATTTGTCAAAGTGGAGGAAGTGGCACTTAGGAAGGCATGTAATTTGGACCTAGTTCTAATGGTAACACTGAGATGAGGATTACAGGCCAGACAAACGTGAAGGGGTTTATTTTTTAATGAAACAACATCTTGGATAGCACAAGATCTATAGTTTTCTTGAACTTAAAAACTTTTGGCCATACTAACAGTGAAAAATCTTAAACTAAAACTTTCCAAATAACTTATAGAGAGGCGCTAAAGAAAATGCTGAAAAAGAGAGAGAGTGCTTGTGTGTACCGTGTCTTTTGTTTTTCATGTCAGCCTATTTGTTCATGCCTTGTTTCCCCTCCACACTCACCCTGATATCCTTGGTCAGGACAGTTGCTCTCACTCCCTTTCATACTCCTTCCTCCTCCTGCTCTTCTGCAGTGTACCCAGACTGGTGCTGGCTTACCCACAAGCAACTGTGAAATTAATTAGGCTGAGATCTTGCTATAGAACAAAGGACTGGGATTTGCTGCAGACGATGTGTAGAAGATCACAGTAACCTGTCATGGAAATATACTGCAGCTTTGCAGCAGTGCTGAGTGTTTAGTTCTTGCACTGAATTCCCTCGAAGCAGCTTCTCCTGGGCTTTTGTCACCTCAGCTCCAATGTGTGCTTAGCTCTCGTAACGTAATTTTTTTTTTTCCAGTTGACTTTTGACAGCAGGTGACTTTGTGTGCATTCTGAATTCTCTTTTAAAATTGAGGGGGAAGGAACCTGGAGACAGAGAGAGAGAGAGAGAAAAAGGCATTTCAGCATCCTTTCAAGCCACATCACCAGGGTGTGTTGCAGAGGTCTCCAGGCAAATTCCATGTCAGTGTCTGGTAGCACTATACTGGAGCCACACTGGTCTGTGGTGCTGGGTAGCCTGCCCCATCACCAGCCTGGGAAACCCAGCAGGCAGCAATAATACACATTAGTGCATGCATGTTGAGTAGTTCCCACTGATCCCAGCCAGATCATGCCTATTGAGAACATGTCATAGGTCTGTGCCTGTTCATACACTGTGGGAGATGGATCAGTGCTGTGTTTGGTGCAGCTGGTGCAATCTGGGTCAAAACTCCTGTCTGTCCTGGGAGCTGATGAAGTGCAAGTAAATGTGCTCTGGGGGTGATGGGCTGTGTAGGAAAATTCAACGTGTATTACAAGGCACTGTTAAGATTTTTTTTTTCCTTATAATTTAGGAGAGCCCCAATTGCCAGTTTTTATACTGAACACACGAACAAAAGATTAGATAAGTGAATGTATCTTGATACTTATTTCTGGCATGCCTATTTAGATCCACAAGGAGCAAAGCTGTGAGAATCAGGAATGCTACTTGTGAGATGCAGGGAAGTGGTATGTTCTCCTTCTCCAGCAACATGTAATTTATAGTTACCCTTGTGCATTGCTTTCAGAGCAGGGTGGTCTGGTTCCCTAGAAAAAGTTCCTTGCCTCCAGACAGTGGAGGAATTCACTTTGGCCCAAGTACTCTCTCCCTGCTACTCTGCAGAGCTCTGAAGCTGCCTGGTCTCCTCTTGGCCTCCAGACCAAAGTGCACAAACATGTAGACAGTGTTGCAATGCCCACCCTACAAATACTATTAAGACTAGGAACTGTAAAGACCTTTTCCCTGCTCTGTTTTCTAGGGCTGTGTAAAACATTGTCTGCCTGAACAATACAAGCATGATAGACCAGTTTCATATTCTGATTTGTAAAAGAAGTGGAATATTTTTTGTCTTTCTTCCTTACCCTTAATATTTACTTAGGTCTGAATTAATGCCAGATCCTGGTGTTGGTTTTTTTTTCCCCTCTGCTTTTGTTCTTGCCTGGGTTGCAACAGCTGTAGTCCACAAATGATGAGAGGAAAGGGTCATGGCAGCAATAACTGCATGTCAAAGTTAAGGTCTCTGATCTTTTCATCTATGATAGCAAGTATTTCTCATGAGGAATTACTTTCTCCTCTACTCCTTCACCCTTCTTCATTTCAGAACTTTGTCATGCTTCACATTTTCATTTCTCCCCCACTCCCAGTTTTAAAAAGGCCCAGCAAGATACTAAACTGGTTTTTGCCATGTCTGCCCTCTCAAGGCTGCATCGTGTTTTGGCAGCCTGAAAAATACCAGTTCACAAGTGTTAACTTATTTTTGATAATGAGATGATAGCAAATGTTAATATTTAACTATGATGTTGTGGGTTTTTTACATGTGGCTTCCTTCTATTTACAGTGCTTAGACCCATTACAAATTTGATAGCTAGTTTAACTTCTTTAGTTTGGCTGCAAAACCAGTCCCAGCAGCATATACCTTATTCAGAATAAAGGTTGTTTCAGGTTGAAAACTGAGGAATGGCACTCAAATACCATTTTTCAGTGTGTGTCTCTGTCCTGGGGACGGGCTCGGTTGTTCATGGTCTTTCCATGCAGCCAGAAGGAGGAAAACAGCTACAAGGTCTTAAACCGAAGACTAGGTTTAAAGTCAGCTTTGTGACAGTCTCCTAATCATGTCAGAATAAGTGTAGAAAAGATACTTAATTACAGCACAGAAAAGTTGGAAAATTATAAATATAGTGTTATGAATACAGCATTCAGAAAAGCTGCAAGCAGGATTCTCTACCTTCCAACTCTTTGATGGTGAATGACATTATGGAGTTGGGATAAGTGAAGCAGATCACATCAGCTGAGAAACGAGTTAGTTGACTAATCTGTGGAGGGCAAAGGCTGGAAAAGATCTAATATCTCGGAATAAAAGGAAGTCCTACTGAAAATAAAAGAAGTAGTGATGGAGAAGTGGTGATGGTGAAGAGGGTGGTACCTGGATGCTACTAAAGTTGGTTTAATCATATTGAGTATTCAGAAGACTGTCATATGATTAACAAATCATATTTTAATTGTTAGCATATTAGCTGCGATTATTTACTTAGCAAACTTCCTTCTTGCCTGTCCCAGTGGGGAAAAGAAACAGATCTGTGATGAGAGCAAGGTTGGGAATAGAAGAGCTAGTTGCTCCTGATTAAAGTGTGAAGTTGAAGGGTAGATGAAACTTACAGTTTTGCAGTATTTCAGATGGTATCTCATCACCTTGGGATTTTGCTGATATGGATAGCTTGAAGGATTTTTTTAGTTTATGGCATAAACTAAGGAATAATTTAATGCAGAACATTAAAATCTTTCCCAAGTTAGTTTACTGGCTCTGAAATGAAGTTGATTTGTGTCCTTTTGCATATTTGAAGTTTCAGGCTTGTTTTATGATTGCAGTGTTGCTTAAGCCATCTCATAAACTGGAGAGATGACTCTTAAGGGTGAGACATGACTGAAAGGCATTAGAAAGGCCTTTCTGCTGCTTGGGGGAGAATGCAGCCACGCACATGCTGCATGTAAGCAGGACAGCATGTCCCTGTGGGGCATGGTGGGGGCTGCCTGCTTACCCTGAGGTAAATCATATAAGAGGCAGTGTGTTTCTGCCTCTCCAGTTGCAAGTCATGCAACCTGTGCCTTACGTGTCCCATTATCATGAAGGGAGTTGAAGTTCACAAACCAGGAGGAAGTACCTTGTTCTGTATCGGTGTTAATATAGTGATATGTGGCACTGAGCCTGTGTGCTTTGTTTTTAGGACTGAAATACCAGCCTTAAAAAAATATGCACTTAAAAAAATAATGCTGAAATTTCACAGCTAACTCATGCATATCAGAAAAATGCAGTTTTGAAGAATGTATTTCAGCAACTTATGCTACATTTAGCTTCAGAAACCATTAAGTAAACTTGTGAAGTCCATGGTTATGCAGTCCAGTACTGTTTTGTGGGGTTGGAAACTGTTTTCGTAGACTCATTAAACTGCTTTTATACTATGCTGCACAATCTAATTATATCTTTCTTGGAAGACAACTAAGCACATGTCCTCTGGCTCACGTGCCCTCCCCTCTCTTTCTCTCCCCACTCCTCTGCCTCCCCATGTCCCCAAAAACTTTGTTGTAGTGGTCAGAAGTAGTTTCTTTGCTTGACTTCTCAAATGATGCGTTGCCCAGGTTGTCAGTTATGTCTATAGTTAAAGCAACCCGACAATTTCTGTGTATATGACCTTGTGTTCACAAGTGATTTTTCTGGGCTGCAGCTTTCATTTCCAGGTGTTTGCTATGGTCAGAAATGGATTACGGGTTTCCAAGAATGAAAAGTGCAGGAAATGTTTCCAGAGTAAGAAAAACAAATTGGATAAGAAGCTGAACAAAACAAAGCCTTGCATCTTTAGAGTGAGTAAGCTCCAGAGTATGGGAATAGGGACCCCAGGTTTGTTGGGAATGGGAAGAAGGCAGATGTGGAGCTAAAGGTACCAAATCCCAAGAGGGATGCTGGTACCAAAAGCATCCCTCTTGACACGAGTAAAAGTTCTTGCAAATTCTGATGATTATAAACCTGTAAAAATACAAGTGTGTACTTACTCAGTAAAAATTTGGCTTTGAAGTATTTATCTTTAAAGTTCTAGGCACTTCAACACTGGTCAAAGGTTTTCAGCAAAAGCATCCACTTGTGATAAAGCTGAACAATATTGGATGTATTTGGCTCTTGGAGGTCTAGCATCATACAGAGAGGAAGTAGCTTGGAAGTCAGGTGTTGACTGTTGGGTTGAGGCATTCCAGCGTAGGTGGTGTAGGCTTATTTGAGTGACTGTTCAAAGAAAACAAATAACAAAACCTCTCAATAGCATGTTGTTTTTCTTGAGTGTTGTGTTTTTAACGACTCTTCTGGTTCCAGGCCACTTGTGTCCAATTAAAAACACAAGGAAAAATGTATTTTGTAGATTTTGGGTTCTGAAGGTGACTGGTAAAAGAAACAAAAATTAATTATTTTTTTATCTTCTTCTCATGTCTTCCAGGGTTATTTCTTTTAGGTTCCTACTCTACTTAATGTCATAGTTTTGAAATGTGACCTTCGTGATACTTCTACCCAATTTCTTGTACTGTTGGTCAAAAGATGCCATGTGTTCTCAAAAACACTTTATTTACACTTAAAATACAGATCAGGGAGTGCTTGGCCCAGCTGCGATCTCAGAGGAGAGGCATCTTTACTCTGAACCCTGAAGATTAAATAATTGAAATGCTCTGATGTTGCCGTGACTGAGAAGGAGATGCAGAGATGCCTGTGACAGTAAAACCAGCCCAACTTTAGGTGTTGCAGTTGGGCTGGCACATCCCTCTGGGAAGCTTCTTCTGTAGCCTCGCTATTGGGATTTTACTGCACAGTTATTTTCTGTAGGGTTGTGCATCAAACCACTTTCTGGAACTCATGCACTTTCTTTAAATGCGCCCATAGTGTTGTCTTCTGCCAGCTGTTGAGAGGGGGAGAAGAGAAAAGGTGTCCTGTAGCAGTCTGGAGGGGAATTTTGGTACAGTGGTTTCCTGTGGCTGTAACTAGGAGTGCTGCTTGGATTGTTTAGTTCTGGGAAAAGACATTAGTGGGAAGTATATTATGGTAGAAGTACTGCTTTCTTTGCTTTTCTATTCATTTTGAGGTTTCTTTATAGTGCTTGGTCTGCTGACTTAGAGATTTTTCCTCCAGGAATAAGTACCTGGAGAATGTTCTCACTTTTTTATGTATATTGTATGAGAAACATAGCTGCATTTTTTTATTATTATTTTATTCTTTTTTAAAATGGCTTTGGTTCATGTTGTTGGGTGTTGGGTTTTTTTTAGAAAAAAAAACCACTCTTAAGAAAACCTGAAGGCATCATAAATTTAAAGTCTCACTAAATCAGGTGATATTATAAGATGGATTCTAGTGCTGTGCAAGGTAAATTGACAAAGTTTGGTTATAAAAAGATGAAGCAGGAGGGTGAGGAACAAAGAAAGATGAGACCCAATACACCTCAATGACAAATGATGGATTCTTGCTTTCATTTATTGGTCTTAAAGTAATTATCTAATGTGCATAGAAGCTGGTGGGTTTTCCCCAGGTAGGATTTGGGGCTGCTGCAGGAAACTGTGGCATATGCAGCGCATAGAGGCCAGGGCTCCCAAAGTGGGGCCTTTTACTAAGGGGGTTGAGATGCCACACATCGTGTCTGGGGCATGTTCCCTGCATTGGAACAGAGTCTGTGACGGCCAGCACAGCAACCAGGTGCTGCCTGGCTGGGGAAGGACCAAGGATGCAGCTTCATGCCTGGCTTAGGGCCTTCCAAGGCAGCAGCACTGGTGTTCCTCTGGTGTCCTATTGCTGAAACCACTGCCAAGAGCAGTCAGAGCAGAGATACTATCCATCTGCAGACTGTTTGGGGAAAGGTGTGCTTTCTTTCAGCAGCAATCTGGGCATGAATCATGGGAAACAGACTGCAAAACCACAGTGTGGGAAGAGGGTCTGTGTGTCCAGTTCTTTCCTCTTGGACATTTTGTGCCAGACTCTGGACAAGTACTAGAGCATCTCTCCTGCTGTCTCATTGCTCCTTTTTAGGACAGAAGAGTCTGCCTTACACTCTTTCATTTTATAAGGACAAAGGTAGAAACCAAATCCTTGATAGGCATCTTACTACAACCTTTTAGCAGTGGATATTCAGAGTGGACTTAGATGCCACAGAGAGCATTATGGCCTCTGGAGGACAAGGACTTTTGAGGTCGGAGCCCTTAACTGAGGCCACTTGTGTTTGTAGTCGCAAACTTTACAGTTGTGACTTTATAACTTCAGTGCAAATGATAACTCACTGCATGAGCCCTGTCCCGATTTTCACCCCTTGTAAAGAAGTTACAAGATGGTTACTGTTTGGATGTGTTACCTTTTGCTAGGTGCTTTCCCAAGTATCCCCTATTTTAAATAGTCCTCCATTTTGGTGTGAACCATAGTGAGTCACAGCATGAGTGGTGACTCACGGATTCCAGTTAAACATTATGATCCTGAAGGTGTGACTCCTTAGGCTTTGACCAAAAAAATACGGTCACAACATGAAAAAGACACTTGCAATATATTGCACTTCTGCATAGGTGGCGAATTCTCTACACTACAGTATTGCTATGAAAAAAAGCTTTTGTTTTTTAAGTGTCCCTTTCCAACTAGTGTATTTTATAGATGGTTACTTTTGCTTTGGCATAACAATACTTTTTTGATTAATAAGGCGATTTATCTGATCTCTTGTATTAGGAGGATGGATGAAGGACAGAAAGACAGGTGCACACAGAGAAATCCCGGGGAAAATTTAGCAGTATCCTTCCTTCAGGCTCCATACTGTTAACTTCCAAGTGGGATACCAGGGGATTCAGCCAGAACAATTATGGGATTTATTGGTCTCTCTGCTTGTAACAGATTAAACTACTTTTGCTAGAGGTCGTAGAGGATTACTATCCAGTCTCCAGCCAAAACAATCTCCTAGTGCAGATTTACTTGGAGTGCCACTTGAACTGTCATCAGCACTGCCCACCCCAGTGTTTTGTACTGTAGTGACGTGGAAACCTCTCACTCCTTTTTCTGTGGAACAAACCTGAATGCCATTTTTGTTGGGTGAAACTACTGGCACTGCGAGTAGGACCTGCCGTGACTCTGGGCACAGGTGTGCCAGGTGGGCATATGTCAAATATGTTCTTCTCTGCTGAGCCCAGGTGTATGTAAGGAGAGAACCAGCACTGTCGGTGTATAATAGTATATAATATGTATAATGCTCCATTTCTTCCTCTTCAAAGCTGAGGCTTTTTCATGGGAAAGGGAAGGGGCAACACAGATCTCTGGCAAAATTTCTGTGCTTTCAGCATGACAAAGCCATGCTGGTTTGCTCTGCCTCTGTGTTAAGATGGGTGGGGATGACATACTAGCTATTAAATATGTACTTTGTCCTATTAATGTCATCTTTACCTGAGGCTGCTTTTGACTGCAACATCTATTTTTCTTCTGTTGTCTCTCTTTATTCTTGTCTCTCTTTCCAAGTTGAATGCCCTGGTGGCACCTACCATTGTCCTGCCAAATTTATTTTTGGTATTTTGCTTAATGGTGACCTCTCTGTGGTTTATGACAGTTGCCAGAGGAGAAACCACAATATACTTCAGCTCTTTGTACTGAGCAAGTAATTTGGGCTCATGGTGGATTCTCTTGTATTTTGTGTTAAAGCAACTGTTTATATATTTCACCATTTCCCTATTTACAGGTTTGGAACATTTTGCAGAGGGAGAGATTTCAGGAAGGCTGCCTGGTCTGCCAACACCCGTGTTGGGCTGCTTGTGTGAGCTTGGGGGATCAGCTCTGATTTCTGCTGGCCTGCAGAGCAAGTGCTTAATAGAGGGCAGGGAAGGGCCAGATACAGGATTGGCAAAGAAATACATGTTAATATTTTTGTAGAGCTGGGGAGTTGGACAATAGCCTTAAAAACAAATAATCAAAGGATGACTTGCAGAAAAATTATCAAAGGGAGTGGGTATAGTTTGGGCACCACTGTAGGATGAACTGATAGATTGACTTTTCTTCTGCTTAAAACTCTTATTCTGTCTGCCAGTGTGCCAGAGGGGCTTGACATCTGTTGTCCTGGCCTGAAATTTCCCAACAGTCCTTCATGACATTTTGGCTCTTCCAACCATGAGCTTTTACCTGCATATAATCTGGTACTGCACATTCTCTGCCTGGGGCTTATGTGAGGGCTGGCTATCTTTGCCTAGCAATAGTAAGATGTGAAAATGGAAAAACACTAGGATATCTCTCTTTGCTTTTTGTACTTGGAGGACACTACTGCTCTCTGACATCAATAAATTTAAAAAGTAATGAATAAATTTTAGAAGATGTGCTTGTATAAATATGACTATTTTTAATAAACATAATTTGTTCTCTAAAAATTAAAGTGATTTCTCAGTTTTAAGCAGCATATGTACCTTCTGGATTGTGAAAATGAACCCAAAGTATTTTAAAGCCTGCCTGGAGCTCAGCTCCTGAATTTTGTTTTGTTTGCAGCTTGTCTGAGCAGATATTTTTGTTTGCTAGCTGGATATTGGTTCTAGAATTGCAAGTATTAGTAGTTGCATTTCCTCCACTTTCTGAAAAGTCAAGGTTTTTGGAGAGTGATTCTTACTGCCTTGCTGAGCTGTTTGCTGCAGATAATTCGTAGCTATTTGGTAGAAAAAAATCCCTGCACATACTCCTTGCTCATGGTTCTTTACTGCCTTCGGTCTGTGTAAGGTCAAAGATCAGACATGTATGTCCCAACTTGTACAGATCAGTGCAGTGGGGAACTAAAAAATACATTTAATTTAAACAAAAAGCCTGAGCCTGGAATCTGGCATGTTTCTTTTGGGCACAAAATTGCTATACCTCTTGGTGACATGGTACATTGTAGCAAGGACATCTGTGATGTTGAACCAGAGGGCTGAGTCTTGCCTTGTTTGTGGAAGGGCTGTGCGTCATGGAAATGCTTATATGTGCAGTGCATCTAATTGAACTCTTTTGAGTGAAGCTTTTTTTGAAGTTGCATCTAACTTTTAAAAATAAATTACATACTTCTACTTTGTGTTTTTGGCTATGAAACCTCACTTACTGGTGTCAGGAGTGCTGCAACTACTACATATCACACAAACAGCCATTTGTTCTGCGAAGTTTCTATTCTGGAGTCTCTGACTCTCTGAAGTTAGCTGTACTTATTTGTCATGAAATGTGTATGGCTCCCATTACCATCAATATTTGAACACTTCACAAACCACGAACAAACATATCTTCTTACATTTATTCAAGGGTATAATAGTAACTATCCACACTTACACATGAGAGAGATTAAGTTACATGTCTGAGGGCAATGAGGATGTTGGACTAAAGCCAGGAATGCAGTCTGGTTCTTCTGGTTTCCTCTGCCTCAGAGGAAAATGTCTTGTAGTGTAGGGAAGCCTCACTAGAAACTTTTTTGTTCCCATTTTTTCTGATGGGAATAAGGCAATGTGCTAATGACAAGTTGCCTGAAATGGTCCATTTCCCCTTCATTTTTACAAAGGTTAATTTCAGTATCAGGCATAGCTTTATTGTGGAGGTACAGAACCTGTCCGGTCTCCGTGCTGGAAAATGTCACTGTGGGGGCTGCTATCCCAAGAAGTTGCATGACTGTGCTAGGGTCTCCAGCTGCCCTGTCTGGCTCCATTCCAGGATTTGTCCTGACAAGCTGTGCCTTTATTTAGTCTTCGTCCCCCTTCCACCACCTGGGGAAATCAAGATGCTTTTCTGAAAGAAAAAATGTCTTGACACTGTAAGAGCCTGAAGCTAATGGCCAGCTGGGGGTCTATGGCAAAGCAGCTGCTTTTCCCTGTGTTTCCAAGCAGCCCTGAGGAGATCAGTTGGAGCACTTGATCTTAAATCGGCAGGCTTGCTGCTGGTGGGCTTCGTGGGGCTCTGATAATGGGTGTCTGGAGCTTCAATGATGACATGCTTCAGCTGCAGCAGTACTGCCATCGTCTGATGGAGATATCCCCTTAGGCTAAACTCATGGGGCCTCGAGAGGGAGAAACTTAAGTGTTGGATGTTGTCATCTTACAGTTAAGGGTCTGATAAAACTCACTGAAATAAATGAGTCTTTAATTTCCTTCTTGAGGTCTGGAATTTGACGTAAGGGGGAAATCCTTCCTCTGCCATTTCCTTGCACTTGTGCCAGGATTGACATTTGAAAGAATATTAAATTAATTTCTCAGATGTATTTAAATTTACTATTTCAGTTTGTCTCTTTTTTCTTCTAGTGGGATCTTGTTTGTGATTCTGCCTGGAAAGTCCACATTGCTAAATTTTCCCTACTTGTAGGATTAATCTTCGGCCACTTAATAACAGGATGTATAGCTGACTGGTAAGTGAAATATATTTTAATGCAATGTAACTATAGATAAATAACAGTACTAAATATTGTTTTGATTGTCTTCTATTTTATATTCATGAAGAACCTTTGCATAATGATTTTTCAGATTCTAAAATCTGTGATGGACAAATAACTTAAAATTGTGTTAATTGTTTGAACCTGAGTAATTT
>VYZS01086722.1:23249-37953 GCA_013400695.1 Neodrepanis coruscans | reverse complement strand
AGAGGGGTATTAAAGAGTAGATTGCAATTCCTTAAATTACAGTAGTTAAAACATTATTGGTTATCGCAGTTATGCTGAGGATTCAGTTTTTATTTTAAAAAATGATCTTGTAGAGCTGAGGAGAGAAAAAAAACTAAAGGGATGACTTAAGTGATTTCACTGGAAACTTGCAGCATCTGAAACAATAGCTCTGTGATGTTGTCCCAGTCATTTCAGTGGCTTCTAGCACAGTTGCCAGTGTTGGTACTTTAAATGGCCCCAAGTTAACTCTTTTGCCGTTCATTAAAATGGGAAAGAAAGAAGAGTTGCCTATTAGGGAAATTTTGTAAAGCCTTAGCAACTCACCAGTCAGCTGGGAGAGAAAAGGCTCCCTGCAGCTGTGCTGTAATTTGGATCAAGCATTCCTAGCGAAATTGCATCTTAATTCTTGAATAGTCACTGAAAATTTTTAGGCAAGTGAGGAATCATGACTTTTCTGTGAAGTAGGAAACATGCATAAAATACAGTTGAATTTGATTAAAATACCATTCTAAAATGAGGCTCTAAGAACTCATAAAAAGTATAGAAGTGAAATGAATCAGGGATCTTTCTTGGCTTTCCTAAAAAAGGAATCACTGTGGAGAAAGCAGGCTTACTACCAAGTTAGGGAAGTGCTGCTATAATTGACAAATAAGCCACAAATAAGTGAACAACTTGTTGCTTAAGGCACTGGCTTTGAGAGGGAATTGTAGTAAGCAGATTTAATAGCTCTCTGCCACCAAAAGGAGCATCCTGTGGTTCCATCCGTTTCCATCCCCAGTGTGTACTTCATGCTGCCACATACATTTGTTGAACCCCTTTGCAAGCTGCTTAGCTGAGCTAATGCAGCATAAAATTACCCTGATTTTAAAACATCTAGAAATGTCAAGTGAGTTGATGAGAATCTGGTTTCCAGCTGTGATGCAAATGAGAAAAAGGGTAACTTGGTGGCTGGAGGAACAGTGACCCTTTTGTGTATGATCAGAATGGATAGGGTTTGCTGCTGCTAAAGCTGGTCCTCATGCTCCTGTTTAGTCCCTGTTGCCAGCTGATGGACCTGACCCAGAAGGGCTCCTGTGCTGGATAGTTTTTTTGTCATTTAGCAGTAGCATTTGGGGCTGGTGGAATAAGGCCTAAATGCAATATACTCTGTTATTTAATTACAGCTTGAATTTCTGCTAAGGTAGGGGAGTTATGTGGAGAGATGGATACAAAGGGGACTGTACAGATTTTACTTGTAGAAGGAGAAAGTGAAGCACAAAAGGATGTAAGTCCCAAGCAAGAGCAGGGGAGATGAAACAGTCATGTATAAAAAGTGTTACGAAATTTCAAAATCTGTTTTCATGTCACTTATATGCCACTCTCCAGTTTAGATAATTAAAAATGCTTTGGGGTTTTTTTTGCTGTTAGGGCTTTGCTTTTCCTTTTTGAAAGAAGCTTTTAAAGCTTTACAAGCCAAAGGCATGGAGTGTATTAAGGCAATTTGCTAAGTAAACTGAGTGCTCAATATTCAAAATACAGTATTGGAATATTCACAGCTGGGATATCTCTCTGTGGAAAAATCTATGGGAGTAAGTCTGTAAACATTCTCAGCTGAGTGAAGACTGTGTCCAATGCCTGAATAAGTTACTTGTTCCACAGGCAGAGTGCTGCTGGCAATTTTGCCAGCTCTGGACTGAGATTTGTGTGGAAGGCTTCCTTCTGGAGCAGGTGGGCTCAGTGTTCATGTAGTGTTAAGACAGTAGGTTTTCCTGTACTGCCCCTGCTTTGCACTTGCTCTTATGGATTTTGGAGCCTTTATGTCAGTTCAAGTCCCAAAACCAAGAGAGAGCCTGCGAAAAATGCCATGGGAAGAGCAATTTGATGAGCTGCAAGGGCAAGGTATATGAGTAGGAGCATGGGAAGAGCAAGTCTTGTCCTCAGACCATTCACTCTTCCCCTGTGGTGCAACTCTGATGTTAAGCAAATGCAGCAAAAAGATTCCTATCACACTGTGTGGGTTGCAGATTCTTCAGAAGCATGGGGTTGCTTGTATCCCTAGTTATTTACCTGTGCAGGCAAAATTTAGCATTTGATCTAGATAATAGCATACAGTGTAGGCTGAGACTTCCGTGATACAGAAATCTCTCTCTGGAACAGTTTGGATGGCAGCAGATAGCATCCTGGGGCTGTTTTACCAGGGAAATTTTGTATGGTTTAATTTCTCACAAGCATTTCCATGTACTGTTAGACAGATAATTCTGTCTGCATATAAAAGGGTTTTTTTAATGCTCTAAGACACCATCCTGTCAAAACACTGCTGGATCACCAAATACATGGCTGATAGCTGCCCTGGAGCTTTGTTTTTTGAGAAAAAAACACTGCATACTTTGGTGAAGAAGACTAATTTTCTGTTGTGAGGAGATGCCTCTTACCAGAGCAGTTATCTGGCGCCAGTTGGCTTTTACAGGCCCGCAAGGCTCTTGGATTTTCTGATTTTTCATTAGCAGCAATCATTCATTTGCATAACTTGTATGATGGTAGAAGAAATTCTGTGTCCTAATGATGGATAACCTTGAGTAGAGAGGATGGGAGGAGGGGAAGAAGGTAACTGAGCATGGTAGCTCATTAAGCTAACTGAGAAGGTAGCTAAGCATGAGGTCTTTTTCAATCAACATCCGGGAATGACAGGTCAGGCTTGCAATGAGAATTAAGTTCCTGATTCTGAGGGTTTGCATAATGCTTTTCATCTGAAAAACACTTCCACAAATACTAATTGGTATGAATTACAGCTTGGCATAACAAAAATGGGGCTGCAAAAGTCTGTGCAGATAGCTGATAACACAAACCTCATTGGCTTTTTTTCTATATTCAAGGTTTTATATGAGGTACTTCCCCTCCCTGCCCATATACTTTGTGTTCCGTAAATATAAAATCTGAAGCACATGGCAGTGACTGCTCCAGTGTCCGGCATGTCCCCAGTGCATTGCACGTCAGCAATCTAGTGATGTTGTGTTCCTGCCCTCAGCTCAACACCAGCTCATCTTGTGGTGGGCTGGGCTTGTGCACTGATGACGAGCAGCCTGTTTTAACCATGCTGTCTTCAGTTTGCACATTTGTTGTGTTTTAAACCATTGTTCTGTTTTAAAAACTTTGAATGGCTGATGCCAACAAGTTAAATCTTTGAGGTGCCCCACAGGTGATGCTACAGCTGAAAATAATAATAAACCTGTTTTCATGCAAGGAACATGGACACCACTTTCTTAGGTGGGATTTTGAAAAAGCCTGAATGATGACTGGTGCACTCTTCCAGTTCCCAAAAGTGTAAAATATTATAATGATATTTTCTTTTCAGCCCTTCACTCATCTATTTTAAGCAGTGCAAAACTTGACATTCTAATGGTGAATGCATATATACATTAAATTTATTTTATAACTGCTGGTAACAATCTGCTGAAATAATTGAATAGAAATGGTACAGTATGTGAAGCTGGACTAAGCTGTGAGGTTTAAATTCTCTTTATTGTGCTGACATTCAACCTGATGACTGACTTGCAGCTGACAGACTGCTTTGAATGGGTCTGTGAAAGCTGCCTACGAAAAGCAAGTTCATGTGTTCTTTGTGGAAATGACATATGGAGTTGACTAAAAGGGATTCTCAGTTCCACTGGAAAACTTGTGGGAGTTGACGAGTTGAAAAATTTTGGAAATCTCCACATAATGATCCAATTCTTCCTTTAAAATAGCCATGTGCTCTGGTGCTTCATATCATTCTCATTGCACAGGAAGAGAGAGAAGGGGGAATTATAAACACTAAGCATATGAGTAAGAGATGTAAAAATCTCATGTTCCTTGGACATAAAAGAGCCAAAATCTGCACCGACTGCCCCCACAGTTAGTGGCAGCATAAGTCTTCCTCTTCATCAGCGGTGCACCAACACAGGTTACAGCTGGAAAGGAAGGCTTCAAGTCCTCATGCCCCTGTTGCCTGGAATGGTTTTTGGAGTGGTTTGTTCCTCACCCTTTAGTCAGGGTGGTTTTGTGGGTCTCTACAGCTGCTGTGGCGAAGGGAGTTGGAGCTCACAGTTTTCCTATGAGTGTTACTATGTCCTCGCTAAGGCTCAGTGCATTTGCTCAGTCCATGTTTGTTAGGCTTGCCCTCAACGATGAGATCAAGAAAAGTAGTTTTTTGAGCTGGCTGCTCTTGCAGATGAGGCTGAAAAACACGTGTCTGTTGGGAAGAGAAGGTCCCTGCAGCTAATAATATACTATGTCATATAGCATGTAATGTACCATATACTCTAGCACTATTTATGGCCTTACAGTAGTTCCTAGTTGTTTCCTTGTTTATCTTTGGTGTTTTGAAAGTGCTGTAATGCAGTAATACAATGCACTGTCGCTGCTTAACTCATATGAAATGAACTTATCAGTGCAAAGCTGGCTGAGAAATCTGGGGTTTAGTAAGTAAAAAAAAAAAAAGAGAGAAGAATGGAACAACCATTAAAAATGGGTGGCAGCATTTGGGAAGGATTGTATGACTTGTTCCCCTCTTTGCCAGATTTAATGGTCTAGCGTTATGTCCATTCTGGCTTTTAACATTGTTTCTCTATACTTCCTTATTTTTAGGGTTGGTCGACGACCTGTACTGCTGTTCTCTGTCCTATTCATTTTGATATTTGGACTGACTGTGGCACTCTCAGTGAATGTGACCATGTTCAGCACACTCAGGTTTTTTGAGGGATTTTGCCTGGCTGGAATAGTCCTCTCCCTGTACGCACTGCGTGAGTATGCCTTCACTCATACAAATGTGTCTCTATTGAGTATGTGTTTTGCTGTTCTCTGGCTTCCCACTTTTGTTCACAAAGATCAAATCAGAATCATATGGACTGGAAAAGCTTTAGCCTGAGTTTTGGTAAAGAGGTAGGGATTTTGCAGCTGTCTCTTTAGTTTGCTACAGAACAGTCTGTAAAGCTGTCTCAGAGCTCATTTTAAGAGTTTTAAGGTGGTTTGGTTTTGCCTGTTGTTATTTAAACCTAGAAGTTATCTGTGTCACAGGCATAATGTGTAAGGGGAGTAGATTTCACCTTGCAATATTGAGCTCAGTAGGAAACTTACCACTTTTGCTGTCTCTAGCAGTATATACTCTGGCACTTTTTCAGAACTTCCTCTGTTATTTGCAGAAAGATATCCTGTGTCTCTGCCTCAGGATTTTAAAGTTACAGCAAAAGTATGCAGGAAGTGCCTGAAGTCATTTTATCAATATTATGTTATTGTTGTTTTTTCTGCCTGTTTCATGAGGGAAAAAAAGTCTCTTTGAGAGAAACTTGAGGGAAAGCTTATAAGAAATATAATACACGCTCATGTCTGGGGTGAGTAGTAAACTTTTAGTCAAAACATTTGAAAACACCTTTCAGGGAGAATACATGCATGATACCACCAGACTAATCTGTGTCCCTTGGATATGTTCCAGAGATCATCTACTGCTTCCTTGGCTGTTTGTAATTAACAGGTAGTACCACACCAACACAGGAAAATAGAAAATTTTCTCCTCTTTATTATGGCTTTGGAAAAGTATTATCTAATTATATCCTGGAAGTTGCTGTACAGAAAGTTGCTATGCAGATCTTCATAGATTTTTATTTACTTCCTGTTGTAGATGGTATCTAACCCATCAAGATTTAGCACAGTATCCTTACTTTGCATGGAGTATTTTGTAGTATTAGGTTCCACAGTTTTTATGCTTTCAATCTGCACCAAGGGAAAAGAGGCTAGATTGCAGGAGACAAGAGTTTGTACTGTATTTCATTTTTTTGTCATATGGTACCCAGGATACTTTTTTTTCTTCTTCTTCTTGCCTTTGGTCATGTAATCTCTAGTAAGAAATTTTTCACCAAAACCCCAAACTACCACACTACTGTGTGAGAAATTTAACTTGTGTGGTTCCCATGGGGAGGGGGCTTTGACCATTACCAGTATGACATTTAGGTGCATAATAGGGATTGTTGGGAGTTTTCACAGCCCAGTGCAACATGTTAATTTTCCTTGGTTGGTGGGGCTTTTTTTGACTTTTACAGGACTCATTGCAACTGACGATTTTTATGGGGAAATGCCAAGTAAGTAAGTTTCATTATGGACCATTTTATGATCAAAGTCCAAGAATGTATATGTTGCCTTAACCGAGGCAGTAGCTTGCCAGCCAAGGCTTTCATTCAGAAAATGGCATATTTTGGTTACTTCATGCTCTACAATGTCCAGAGTAATGATTTGAGTCTGATATTTTGTCCCCACCCCCTCTATAACTGAGGTGTTTTTTCTATCTGGATAGAAAATGCATAAGTAGAGCTAGTAATTGTTAAGAGAGATGCATGTGAAATTAGCTGCAGGCTGAGCATCAGCATACTTCTGTGGAAGTGAGAAAATGTGAAAGATGCAGCGCCTGTGTCTTTGAGTCTTCTGACCTTCTGTCTCAGGAGACAAGGGGTGTGGAGTTTTTACTGTATTAGCAAGTTCCATTTAAACAAAGGAAAAGAAAAAGTTGCCACCTTGGTGTAGACTAGTGGGAAAGAAGTAAGCCCTAAAGTCTTAATAGAATGGGGGTAATAGGGATTTTTGTTTGGTGGTAGTGGTGGTGGTTTGGGTTTTAGTCCTTGTAATCTATTAGGCTTTCTCTTAGTCTAGATTTACTATCTCTTTGTTTCTGCTGGAGTCCGTAGCACCATTGCACTGCTGTGTGAAGTAATCTTATGATTCATAGCCCCTCTTCCCTTTCTCTTAATGGCCTTGATTTCTTCCTCTGGAGGTTTGTTGCCCCTGAGTTCCCCTTGGCTGCCCTGAACAGAACAATAGAAAGTGGAAAGTCTGATCTGCTAGTTGGAGTCATTAGCCAAAGCTTCCAAAGCTGCTGTGCAGAAAAAAACTGTATAGGCTTGCATAGCCTGCAAAGGTAATTAGTGTGCCA
Organism: Neodrepanis coruscans; assembly: GCA_013400695.1. Taxonomy (NCBI): domain Eukaryota; kingdom Metazoa; phylum Chordata; class Aves; order Passeriformes; family Philepittidae; genus Neodrepanis; species Neodrepanis coruscans. The sequence goes on along the minus strand of VYZS01086722.1, from coordinate 30,998 downwards.
CTGGGATCCTTTTACAATGTGTCAAGCTAGCTAGTTGAGCTTGGATTTATGGACTGCTTAAGGGAAATTGTAAATAACGGTTCTGGATGCTTTGGGAGTGGGAAGAGCACCAAAGTGCTGTCTTTAAAACACAGAACTTCCAAGGCTGAGTTGCCTTCACCATTCAGATGACACTCTTCTTCATAGCCTAATGCTGTTTTCCTGCCTGTCTCTCCTAAGGTGCCAAATGAGCCTAGGAATGAGCCCTACCTTCTGTGGAGGGACAGCACTGAGCCCAAACTGCCTGTGCTCTTCTGCAGGCTTTCCTCGGTGTTGTGTTGAGCTCATTTCTTGTGGCCTCCAAGTATAGCCTCTTGCTTGGAGCTTCTTGGTGCTTGTCTAAAGAAACGCTTCTGAATGTTGATTTACTAAATTGAAGTGTTCCTGCAGCTACTATAGTTTTGTTGGAAATGGTGTTTTGGGGGGGATTTTTAGTGAACCTGCAGTAAGAGACAGGCTTTGTGCAATTGATGGTGCTTGCTGTGAGGGAAGAAAGCAGAGAAGCAATGAACCTGGGCCTTTCTCCTCCTCAGTGCTGTGGGTTCTTGTATCATCTAGGAGAATGAAAGGCAGCAAATCCTTTTCCACTGAACAACCACACACAGCTTTGAAAGGCTTTTGTTTTGTGCTGATGTGAGACATGAAGAACTTCTGTCTTCCAGAAGTGGCTTCCCACCTGGTACTAACCTTCAGTGGTTTCCTGTATTCCCGAGCAGCTGACATACATCCTGTGTGGTTAGGCACCAGCAAGGTTCTCAGGAAACTTGGCTTGAGGAGGATGAAGTGGTTCCTAGTATGCCACACAGAACAGTCATCTGATGCACAGAGCTAGACCTGCAACTTGTAATAGGATGGTTCGGTCCCCTGCTATGTCTGCTGAACAGATTTCTGCAGAAATGGGCCACCCCTTGTTGGAAGAGGGTATTGGGACCAGCAGTGAATCTCCTGGAGAAAGAAATGGTGAAGGGAGGTTGCTAAGCAGCATTGGCCACAGTGGTTGGAAGGGGATGTATGGCCTTCCCACAAGTAAAATGTAGAAGAAAATGTATACTGGGGGTCTGGAGTAGGACAGATTTTTTAAGAGAAAGCAGGGAAAAAGCAGTTTTTTCTGAAGGTGCCTTTTGTTCTAGGATTTGTTGCTGTGTGCACATCCAGAGAGGAAGGATGAGCATTCTGTACGTGCTAGCTCAGCATGGCTGGATGCACAGCACCATAACTTGCTGCCCATCTGAAGAAGAGAAGTTTGAGTTTAGCCACTGGGGTAGAAAGGCGTAAGCCAATCCTGTGAGAAGTTTTCCTTTGGACAGGCTGAAAGGGAGGGAAGGAGGTGAGGGAGCTCTGAGCAGGGGCACGTGTGCCTGAATAATGCCTCTGCTGGTGCCTGCAGACTCGTGCAGGAGCTGAGGTGGGCCACTCTTACTGCAGACAGCTCTGCTTGCTGATTGCAATTCATGGGACAAAGTACACTCGCAAATGTAGAAGTCATGGGAGAAAGCAAATCTGATTATCTTGAGGGTGGGGGGAGGGTGTTGCTTCTGGGTCGCTTTAGTCTCACTGGGTCACTGCCTTGGCCCTGGCAGGGCAGCCTTTTCCTGTGTGCTTGTGGAGAAGATACTGGTTTACTCAACACAGATCCCTTCCTCAGTGCTCATGGGCATGAGCTGATGCAAGAGCTGTCGTGGCTGAGGGCAGGAGTTCTCCCCAGTCCATTTACTCCCTCTCCTCTCAGGCGCTGCTGCCCAGGTCAGGCTGGAGCCAGTGTATGTCTGAGCTCTCTGCCTGGCAAGCCACTCACCTTCCCTCTGTAGAAGACCGAGTGTACTGTTGTCAATGGAATGTGCCCTCTGATCTTGTCCTCGCTTCCTTTGGGAAATCTTCTGCTGGGCACAGTGTCTCTTGTACTGCCTAAACCTGGGGGATAGAGTGGGAGTGTGGGCAGGACCATTAAAAAAATGAAGGAAAGCAAGTGTTCACTTCTTGGTGCTGGTGCTGTATCTGTCTCCTTGCCGGTGCCCCTGCTTTTGTCACTCTCTGGAGTTGAAGCTAGGATGATGGTATTAATTAAACTATTTAAGGGGGAGGAGATGAGAGAAATGCTCCTGGCAGTTTAAAGAGCCTCCCATTAAAGTGCTGTGTGCTATCGCTAATGACTGTACCTGAGCTCAGGCAGCACAAACCATGGTGTGGATTTGCAGACAATTGCAGACTGTTCAGCAGTTTCATGAGTGACTGAGCTACAGATTATGCTGCAACATTAGAAAGTCTAGACTTGAATGAACCAGTAAATAAGCTCTGGAAATAGCTTTGCTGGAAAGGAAACGACATCTCGGGTTGGTGTGAGGAAGCAAGGATGTCCCTGCGATGCACAGTAGCAGAATGAGTGGGCATGTTGCTTCTCTTTTGTTGTTGGAAGAAAAAAGGTAGAAATGTTGTTGAAAATCATAGATTGTGTTTTAAAAGCCTAGAGAGGCTTGACAAAGGCTTTTAGGCTAGTTAAAGGTGTCCACTTGTAATGTATCTTTCTTGTTTATAGGTAGGTCAGTCTAACCTGTTACTCCTGTAAATTACACAGGCAGTGATCTGAGCCTAAATGTAGCTTCTTAAAATTTTTTTTTAAACATTTATCCTGGAAAGCTAGAGAGGTGTGCTAGAAAGTTTGCTCCAGGCTCACAAATGCTATATTTTGGCACTTGCTCATACAAACCTCTGGGTGTTGGGCTGTAGAGATGTCAGATTTGTAAAATAATTTTGCTTTCAGTCAGATGTTATTATAAAGGGTGAGATTTATCTCTTTTTCTTTTTTCCTCCCTCACTTCCAGAAGTGTATAGGCTCTGAGATCCTGAAGCATTCTAAGTTTATATTTGATTTTATTCTCAGTTTTCCTCTCCTGACTCTTCAGTAAGCAAGAATGGCCTTTGCAAGGCAAGTGAAGCACTGGAAACCACAGGCCCTGAAGCTATTCTGTGTAATCTGACCTGGCTCAATAAATAACTTTACAAAGCATTCCCAGATCTGAGTCTGTGGAAAACATCTGACTCCTTTCCAGTGCATTGACATGTGAGTAAGTTATGCACTATAGTCAGTTCTCTACACTGACAGGTCTGATAAGATCAAGCCACCTACCTTCTGTTTATGTAACCAGCCTTCCCTTCTCTGAGTCACTTGATGCAGATCTGGTAGGAGTGATCACAGAGGGATCCGCTGAACAAAAAATCTTAACTGGCTCACCTTAAAGTGACCATTAATTGTTAAATGATAAGGAACCACTTTGTTTAAAGAGCAGCCACAGACTGTTCTAATACTGAGATGGGATGTGAGTTTCTGGAAACAGCACTGCTACATTTTGGATAGCTTTGTGCAAGAACTGTTGAAAAATAGGGAAATAGTATGCAGTAGGAGCTCTCTAGCTGCATGCAAAAAAGCACTATGCTTACCTTTATCAAAGGCCTGGGGGCTCAATTTATGCAAGAGTGGAAAAGGTTATTGGAATTACAGTACTCACCTTATAACTCTTCTTTGCTCTATGTTCCTTCCCTCACTACAGTTAAATTACAGCTCATATAATCTGTTTGCCCCTTTCTCCTCAGTACTTCCTCTTAATTTCTTTCCATTTTCTGATGGTCAGAGTGTGCATAGGCTTTTCAAGGGACACAATATCTGCCATTAGAATATGGTCTGTCATCCATACTTCAACGCTACAAACTGTATCCTGGAGCAGAGGTGCCCTTGAAGCATTGCTAACGTATTGTTCCGAATCCTGGGGAAACTGTACCATTCAAGGCAGCCCATTTGAAATTAATTTATACAAAGTCTCAAAGCATACTAAAGGAGAATAAAAGGAGGATCTTTCTAAACATCCTTGACAGGTTAGACGATGTTTGGTTAATGCAGAAATTGCAGCAGAATCTAATTTTAATCAGTTTTTCCATTTCAGTTGCTGAAAGTCTTGTGTGATGTCAATGTGATAAAAAGCCCAAGGAAATAGTTTTATTTGAGGTAGTTTTTATATGACTGGTCAATTAGGAATGCTATTAAGGTGGAACACTGCAGTTGTTACGCTTGTGATGATGACAATCAGATGAGATTAGAGTACACTTGCAATTTCCCAGCTCAGAACACAGCTTGCATTTTTATCATTTGAAGTGTCTGTCTTTTAATTGTTCCAGACCAGCTCCAGCAGTTTGAGGATGCTTAGTATACAAGATCTTACCTTCTGTTATGCAAATACTTGTAGCTGTAACTGTTCAGGATTTTAATTACACTTTTATGGATTTTTTAATTGTTGTTTGTTTTTCATCTGAGCAATGTCAAATAGACTCACAGGTCTGTTCATCCCTATTGCACAGCTAAGAACTTGCTGCCATTGAAAGGAAATGAGAGGGGCTTTTCTCTCCAAATTCCTTTGCATTGTCTCAGCTGCTCATACCAATGACTTCAAACTGGAAGGGAGTGTTTAAGATAGTCAGTTGAATCCAGAATGTTGCCTTTCACTTGCAACTCTTTGACTCAGCTAAAGTCATGTTAGAGCCTTCCTGTAAGAGTAAATTTTAAAGTGTCTGTTCCCCCTGCTGCTTTTAGCTTGGGTTTGTTTGGGTTTTTTTTTTTCTTGTTGTAAGACAGGTGCTAAATGGCTTTTTCTTGCTGTGTAGACCCAAGCTAGTGTTCAGCATTTTGCTGGTAGCAAAAGCTTCACATAACACATGTGCATGCATCCGTGTAAGCCCTGTCCAATGTGATGGATGCTGTCATCAGGATGTAGGTGGTGTGTATCTTGCAGTGTCCTTCAGCTGCTGTGCACCAGCGTGGGGCCTGGCCAGCCTCCCTCCTGAGAATGGTCTCAGTAGTACTGCCAGGGAGACTTCGGGGCAGGAGAGCAATCCACCTCAGGTGTCAGGTCTGCTGCTTCTCACTAGGAAATTAAGGTCTTTCCACTATGCCCTGCCTAATGCCTGAGCTCTATCTACTCTGCTTATTTTGGCTAGGAAACAATCTTGTACTTTAGAGTTTAATGGGTTTGATGTCACTGATGTATGCCAGATAATGTTGCAGGTTTATTGTTAATCCCATACCTTCATGATCTGAAAGGTATTTTGTGTTTTAGGTTTTTTTCTCTAAGAAATTCAGGTCAATTGGAGACAGTGATGTGAAGATCTTTCAGTTGTGATTGTTAAAATTTTTTATTTTTTCCTATGAGGAAACTGAATTTGTTACAGAGAGCATCAGAGAGTTGTATGTATAAAGCCTGTTGTGCTAAGACTGTCTTACTGAGTTTCAGCTACCCTGTTCCTTGTCTGTGTCCCTGCACTTTGCAGAACTTGAAAACAGGATAGAGTAGTGTTGGGAATGAGATGGACAGTGACATTCTAAGGAGTTGCCCTTAAGGCAGACAGCATACAGGGCTGGATTTTTTTTTTCCCACACATGCTTCTTCCATTTTTCTTGTGTGCATGTGTCAACTTTCTGCTGCAAAAGGAAGCATGCATAGATTCATAAATCACCTAGGAATGAATGCTTTACTTCCCTTTCCTGCTTATCCCTACAGGTTAGCTTGTCAGGAAAATGTAAGCCAAGTTATGGCAACAGGATGTGCATAGAGGAAAAGCCACTGGTATAAGGAAGGTGCATTTAGAAGTTATCTGTAGTGACTTTGAATATTCAAGTCCAGCAACAAATGTCAGCACACAAATTCACATAAATATTTATGTATCTTTCAAGAGGAACTGTACTTGACAAGGCTAGCCAAATTTCCATCTCCAGTCACACAAACATGACTCCTATTTTCTCGCTTACAAATAACATAACCCTGTGGGATATTTACTAGTTCAAGTTAATTAAATTTCACTCAAAGCCTGAAATTTGTGGGCAGTACTTATTGCAGTAATTCTACATGTGTGTATTATTTAGTCAGAGACAATATAAAAAGTTCACTTTTGTTTTTATTCTTTGTTTCATTTGTTGACAGTCTACAGAGTTTAATCATACACACTATATCAGTGCTCATATCACTTGTTTTTCTTTTTTTTAAAGAAAACTGCTTGGAGCTGCACTGTGAATGATTTTTTTTTTTTTGTAAGTCATATGGTGCAATTACTGATGGACCTAAAAGTATGAGCTATGTTTTTGTCTTTTGAGAACATCTGGTCCCTTCCTAAATGACTTGTTCAGACACTTATGTAGTGTTTAGAGATAAGCTGAGACCTAAGTGCTTGCTCGTATCTTAGAAACTTGTTGGTTCACATTGTTTGAATTCTGGTTATGGTATGAATTGTGAGAGAAGAAATCAATTTACTCAAGCCTAATGAATGATGTGCAAATCTTTGCAAGCACTACTCCAGTTTTGCATATATGAACTGTATGTCTGCTTTAGTACATACATTCAGTAAGGAATCTTTCAACTGTAGATAATCTTGAATTTAGGCTTGGTAATAAAACAAGTGGTATCTTAGAAAAGAAGAGTGTTTGAAGAAGGTTCAGTGGCTTGGAAATACAGCTGTCATGTCCCTTGTTGAAGAGAGTCTGTGCTGAACTGTGGGAAGAAGCATGGTTCAGTTCTTTCATGCGAAATTCTGGATCCATGTTTCTGTATCTCTCTGGCTGATTGCCCCAGCTCTTGCATGTCGCAGTATTTCTCTCTAAGTGGCTTGTGTTTGGAGGAATTCAGGACAGGCTAACAATTTTTGTGGCTTCTCCTCCCAGGCTTCTATCCTATTCCTGTGGCAGAGAACCCTCTTGTACAGCAAATTACTGTCTTGTAAAGTGATGCCTCAGTCCTCTCCCATGCAGTCAGGCATTTGAGTGCAAATACATCTCCATCAGTGGCTTACCTCATGTATTCAATATATTAGGTTAAGGACATACATTTCATTCTGCTGTTGTTTATTCTCTGAGGGGAATAATCTCTCTGGCAGAAGCAGTAGTGGAGTGCAGTGTTTGCGCATGCCTCGGCTGGACAGGCACATAAGAAGTGCCTTGGTACAGTGGAAGAGGGCAAGCTCTGCTGGAGTGTCGTGCACTGTAATTGGTGATTTTGTTAAAAATGCAGACTGGAATACCTGTGTGCCATAGTACTAAGACTTAGATAGGTTGCTTTGTGTACTATCTATTACCTAAACACTTGAGATTAATTCCTTAGTGAAATAAGGAGGGCATTTTCTCTATGAAGCATTGACTTCAATAGGTATTTAAGCACCAGGGATTGTCATCCAAAGTAAATAAATAAATGAATCCCTGGAGTTTTCTGCTTGATGTGAAACTGCTGTCCAGAAGGAACAAAGTGTCAGTCTGTCAGCTCTTCAGGGATCTTTTTCAGTTCCACTTTTGGTTCCATTCAGATTTTAGTTCTATACTAGTAGGCACCATAGCTGTCTCCTGCATATAGAACACTTGGTTTGTGGAATCAGAAAAAAGTAACAAAAAATACATAGGAAGCAGACTTAATAATGTGGTGAGGCAAAAAGCAATATAAGAGAAGAATTTTTTTTCTTATAACAAAAAAAAAATTGATTGAAGGCAGGAAGGAATAAGACCAACTTAAAAAGGTTGTATAATGTTCGAAGTAGCTTATGTGGTAAAATTGCAACTAGCCTTCCTAATTAAGTCACATTTTGTTTCATTTATAACTTTGACTTTAAACTGTTTGGGGTTGTTTTGGCTTCTTTTTTTTTTTTTTTTTTTTTTTTTAATTTTTTTTCTTTTTTTTTTAATTCGAA
>VYZS01086722.1:0-18095 GCA_013400695.1 Neodrepanis coruscans | reverse complement strand
TGTTCAGTAAGTGTTGTATATGGTGTTCCTGTTGCTGTGGTCACCGTGCAGGAGAACTGTGTTTGCACTCTTATAACTGCACCCTGACTCCTCAGGTGAACCCCAGGGAAAATGCCCATCAGCTCCTGATGACAAGAGCAGCCCTGCTCACCTACATCCCTCTCTGCAGCTGCTTCCTTTCTGCTAGCTTTGACATTTGTTCAAGCACTTAATCCAGCCAAAAAATAAAGAAAAACTCACTTTGCTGAGCTGATTTTCTGCTCTTTTGTTGAAATATCCAATTAGGGAGCAAACAGATGCAAATATCAAGGGTAAATGTCAGGGGAGGTGAGAATGCAGAAAGATGGACTTTTGTTGTGGGGTGATGAACTGCGTCCTGACCAGCACTATCTTGCGAAACAAAATCTGAAAGAGAGCAAAGGTGTGGCAACACAGCTCTCAAAAAACACTGCTAGTGTCAGAATTTTCTGTCACATGTTGCCAAATCCTGAATTTTGCCAGTTTAGCGGGTTTTGTAACTGTATGTAGATGAGTTTCTTGCATACATCAGAGTACACTTCAGGTGGAGCAAACTCGAAAGGGGAAAAATCAGAACATCATTCTGTGAGCAAAACTGAATTCTTGAAATATAAAGTTTTCTAATGGAAGCACACTTTGTCAACTTTGTCTGACATGTCTACAGTCTTTGGACCCCACTAAAGGAAGTTAAAGAAATGTTGGGTGAGGAACGATGCATGTATGGGTTCCAACTGAGCTGGCCACCCTCCTATGGAAAGGTCGGGGAGGGGAAAAGACTCTTTCATTCAGCTGTTTTTAATGGCAAGTTGTGGTCTCTTTTGATTTGGAATTCTGAAATATTAACAGCAGACCTAATGAAGATTGGATATAGGAGTGAATGGCAGCAAATGGGTAAAAGGCATGTGATGAAACAAATGATGAATGGAAAGTATGACATATGGGGGAATGTGTCTTAGAGGAGGGGAGGATTGCCTAAAAATGTATGTTATGTATTTCTTCTTTGAGAACTATACTGTGTTGAGATAGAAACTTTCTACAGAAAATATTTGACTTCTCCAAAATCTCCCTGCTGGAGAAACTGTAAATGTTTTGTTCTGGATCAAATTTAACATCTGTGATCTCTGGAGATAATGTGGTACTTTCAAATGCTGTGTGTTTTTCCTCATGCCTTGATTCCTGGATCACATATTTTCACTGCAGATTCTTTCCTTGCAAACTAGCGTGTTGTATCATGGGAACTCTTAAGCAACAAGGACAGACTTGGGTGAAAGCAAATGTCAAAATATTCATATTTCTCATGGGATAGAAACTCCTCATCCCACACAGACAGCAAATGTAATCTGTTGTTGTCATAGTCTCCCATGCAGTACCTTCATATCTCTTCCTCTACATCAAATTCTTAGTGACTGGAGACTGGCTTACAGAAAACATTGTAATCCAGAATGGCCTGAAACAGGTACATGGTGTGACTCTTGGAGATGTCTTGTGCAGGGCTAAGAGTTGCACTTGATGATCCGTGTGGATCCCTTCCAATTCAGTATATTCTGTGATTTGGTGATACTTATGTTCACTGTGGATTTTTGGTGGGAGAAGCTGTTCCTCACCAAATCTGCAGGCGTTATATCACATGATTTGCACCTTATAGCCCCATGCATATTCTTTCCTCCATTTGTTTCATCTGGTATAACTGAAGGTGGTAGTTCCCTCTGGATGGGAAGACAGAGCCTTTATTTGGAAGCTCCTGGAAAGCCTGTGAGCAATGAAGTCAAAGTTGAGAGAAGCAGGGCAGCCCCTCTTCTGTCCTACATGCTGCTAGAGTTTACTGAAACATATTTTCAAGTGCTGTTTGTGCTTCTTATTCATTTCTTTTGTATCATTTTTGCAGGACTTGGAAACATTTAATCTTTCTATGTACCTTATCCTCTGAATACAATGTGGTGAAGAAGCACAATGAAAACTTAGTTATCCGTTTGATGATAAAAATGGTATGAGATCAGGTGGTCAATTGACAAAGAGATAACACAGGCTTTTTAATTCTGATATGCTTGAATGCTTGGTTCTTTTTACAATGTTAATGTGTTGCATGTGACATAAAAGGAGACTTTTGTGTATGTATGAACTCTTAATCTTAAGTGACAGAAATTCCTTACTGTGGCACTTATGTAGGATGAGCCTTGGTAAACTGTCCACTGTACATTTGCATTGCCTGGCTTCTGATGGGACTAAGCACCTTGATGCTGTGGTGAGGGACAAAAGAGGAAGCAAGACCGTGCCTTTGGAAACCTTTGCTTTCAGAATAACGTCAAAAAATGGGCTGGCACCCCAACACTGTGTGTAAAGCCATGTGCTGTGCAATGCTGAGCCAGCAGGTACACAGGCCTGTACATGTGCACCTGTGTGACAGAGGAATGTTTCTTTGTATGATAGCCACAAACTAATGAAATGTGACTTGGAAGCACTGGGAAGGTGTGAGCGGCTCATGGAGGTGGTATTTTCGTCACTGGTCCGGCCTGTAGTCTGTCTTATGCTTTCCTAAAGTAGCATAAATTTTTGTTTTCTGGTTTATTATGTTAGCAAAGGATCACATAAATTGTGTATGTGCAGACTTTCTGTCATAAAATAACATTAAAAAACACAACAGAAAAATCAAAAATTCTTAATTCTCTGTTAATGCATTTTTTTAATTCCTAAGTTGAAAAGTAAAATCAAATTATTTCTTAGCTTAGAAATTTTTTGTTTAAAAAAGAAGGGGAGGAAAGGGTTAAGTCCCAAATTATGCTCTTGCCTTTAAGTGTTGGTATGGAAAAAGATTATGGGATGCAGCGCAGTTGATAAATCCCTTTTGATCTGGTTTGAATGCTCCTCACCTAAACAAAAGCACATAATATGAGTGTGTATCAGCCTTACTATTGATCCTGATTTCCTGGCAGTGCCTTTTTTTCGTTTTTTTTTTTTTATATGGCTTTTGCTTGTTTGGAGACTGACTTTCTCAGCCATGCCAGTGCCAGTGCAATTTGTCCCTGAAACGTCCTCCACTCCAGCATTCACCACTTCTCCCGAGAGTGCAGCAGCTGGCGCTAGCATTGCTCACTGCGTTTGGTTTCTTCGTTGGCACAGCTCCTTAATGAAACACCTGATGAGTCAGTGTTAACTAATCTCACTTGAGTGTATGGCTGTCACCTCTCTGGAGGCCAGGGAGAAGTTCTGTCTGTGTGTTGAGAATGCTGTGAACCAAAGAGAGATGGTTTGCATGCAGCTACGGCTTCTTTCTTCATATAATTTTAAAATTCAGTACCTGTAGGGATAGCAAATTAGAAGAGAAACTGGCACAGTCAGAAGGAAATGTATGTGTCTCTCACTCCTTCAGGCAACATTTTTCCGTAAGAGGGACACTTTAGAGATGCATATTGAAATTGATTTCATCTTTCTGCCCCATTAAACAAGCAATTGGTTTTCAACAGCATCTCGCAGATGAATCTGAGTCAAAGCAGGAAGATTAACTGGAGGACAGCCAGCTTGGCAATTGTTTGTCCTCTCCTGTTTAATATGGTGTATAGTGATACACACATCAGAGACTTCAGACTCCTCCCTTCGAGAGACAATACGGTAAATTAATCTGTTGAGAAATTGATGAGATTCCAGCCTCCCTACCAGCTTTTTCATTTAACCAAGTTAAATACTGCTAGCTGGAGTTGCTCGACTCAGTAACGCACGACCAATACTGAAAAAATGTATTTTTGCTTTTTTGCATTTCCTGTCTGTAAATGGGTAGTTTGGAGTTCAATTGGGTTGAATATGCTGGGTGAAACTTAATTCCTATCAGTTAATAACAACTATTCCTCATTCAAACACAGGATATACTCTGCTTTTACACAACAAACTGTGTGATCTTTGCATGTACATATCAGCAATCCCAGAATTACGATGACCTGAGGGCACATATGCCTATCCCTATTCTGCATATCTGAATTTCAGGTATTCTAGTGACTAAACTGATTTCTGAAAGGTGAAGTTGCTGAGGATTGTCTGTTCAAACTCCAACAAATCTAATCTTTAGTCTCCCAGTATTTGCCATCCCAATTATTTTAAAAGAAAGTAGATGTATTTAAAAGCTCTTTATTATTATGTTCCCTCTTTTGGTTTTTTGCTCAGTGAAGCAATCTTATGGGGGCTGAGAGGAGAGGATGTGGAAGGAGGGAGGAAAATGCTACTACTGTGTACAGCGTGCCTCTTAGTTGTGTTTTCTGATTCCTTTTTACAAAGAGAAATTGATGAAAATGGTGGAGTTTAAACTGGCTATGTTGCTACCTGCAGGAGGAGGGAGCAAATCTATAAATTGAAGTACAAAGTTATTAAAGCATTTATCCACCTATAATATGGGTATATGTCTCGAACTGCAGAATGTTTTTATTGCTGCTGGTTTAATAATTAATCTAGCCCTTTGGAAGCTCCAGGCTTTTTGCCTAGCATTAATGCACTCTTAACATCCCCATGTCTACCACCTTGTCCTGAAAGCAAAGCGGTACCACAAGAATCTGCTGCAGGGTGCTTCTTCTGTCTCTGACCACATGTTCGTATTGTCTTCATAAAAGGCATTTTAATCCCTCTCTGCTGCTAGGTTCAGACGTAAACCCTCCAGTGCTGTTCTGCAAATCTCTTTTACATTAGCTTGGAGGGCTAGTCCATTAGCAACTAACAATGGTAAACGGCAGATTTCTCTGAACTAGGCTATGAAAGAAGGTATGTGCATGACACAAGGGGCTGTTGCATGCCTGTCTCTAGCTGGGAGTGGGGAAACACTCTAAAAACACAAATCTTCCTTTCTAGAAGATAAACTGTTTCCCCCATGTGAAAGGCTGAATCTGTTCAGGGCTTTTCCGTGCTTTCTGCAGAGAGACCTCCCACGATGAGGTGTTATTTGCATCTATCAACAGACACTGAAGTTTGTTGATGCCTTTGTGCTTTGTGTTTTTCCTATCTTGTTGATGTTAGAAAGATGATGAATTAATGATCTGCCACTGAAAGTAGGGTGAATTGGGTGCTCGGCTTCTCCCATTTTTTTGCAAGGATCCTGTTAGGTTTCCTGGTGGTGTTCTCTGAAATGAGCTCTTGCTTTTGCCAGGTGGGAGAATAAACACTGTGTACCATGCTTTGCCCTGTTCACCGTTCTGATTTCCCTTAAATACAAGTGATGCCTGCCATAGATTACATGTTGTGCATGCTCCAGTGTGCAATTCATGAGGAAGAATTTCCATCTGTCTGTGTAGCATCATGCTGGGCAAGATGAGGTGAAGGCAAACATCTTTTATACTTTAAGGCATGTTTGGTGTATTTCTGATCCTTGTATTGAAGGGGAAATGAGGCTATGAGGGTTGGCCAGCAAGTGTGGAGAGTGACAGAGGCAACATGCTCATCTCAAGGTACCTTTTGTGCCTCTAAGAAGAAAGTGTTTTTCTGAAGGCAATTAATTACTTTGGGGCAGTCAATTATACAAGCCCTTCTAACTGTGAATGGAGGGATACCCCTATGGGAGGGTGGATGAAGCCTAAGCAATGAAAATAGGAGCTGCTGAAGCTGCATCTGTACATTGGGGAGAGGAAAGGACTAGGAAGCTTAGGGTAGACATGAGTAATAACAGGATTCTGACTCAATGACTTATTTTTGAAACCCAAGGACTGGAAAGAGGGGCAATAGAGACAATAAGGCGAAGAGTCCCGATTTCTAAAATTTTTTTCCCGAGTGGTACATGGAGCTACTTGTTGGCCAATATAAGGCCTTTGAATTGGTTCTTTCCCTGCTGTGTGTTTATTTTTTTTTTTCATATATGCAGAGCTTAAATTCTGAAGTTCTCTTCAGCACATCCACATGCACTTAAATGGAGTCTTCCTTGGGTGGTGTTCTTTTCCCTATCTCCAGCAACCCATGCAGTTAATACCACATAATATTTACCTCCATGGCCTGTGTTTTTAACCCAGGTTTCCAGAGGCAAGAGGTTACATTTTTCTGCCTCATTGAACTGTTTTTAATTCAGCTGAGGCATTCTTCAATCTCCAAACAACGTTGTACAGATTGTCTAGAAGTAATAGATCACCTAGTTGTGTGGCTATAGCCCAGCCTCACCAGTGGGCAGTTTCTAGAAAATCAGTTAAACCATGTCTGTGCTTCTTTGTTCCCTGTGGTGCTGTTGTTATCTGCACACACAATGAGTACTGGATAGAACTGATGGCTAGGAGAAAAAAATGGTACTGTCTTTCAATCTGGAGAGCTTTTTTTCTTTTGTCGTTTTTGTCAGTCTGCAGCAGAGTATCCACCACTAATGTAAGGGTGCCCCATCAGAAAAAAGTTATTACCATTCCCATGGTGATCAGAAATACAAAGATCTGTATTTTAACTGTGTTTGATAAATACAGTTAAACCTATTTATCAAAGAAAGATAAATACAGATAAATTTCTAGGATTGCTAATATATACAATTTATCTTGTACTGTTGCTGTAGCATGACACTTTAAATCATCAGAAATACTGCTTTTTTGTTGTACAACCATATAGATTTTACATTAAAAACAAAATAATTACTGTTTTTATTTTCTAAAATTTTGCTTTCTGTAAGGCAGAGTTGTATAAAATCAAACCATAATCCTAATAGCTCACAGTTTAGTTGTGTTGGTGATACGGAAAACCGAGTAATCTAGCATAGGCTTAGGTACTCTTCTTTCCAGGAGCTGAAGAGGATGACAGGTGCTGAAGTGGCAGGATTAGACACAGTTTCTTTTAGGGAGCCAGTTCTGTGTACAGCATACATGGATTGAGAGGTTTGTTTTGAGGCAACACACTATGCTTGTACTATAACCCTTGTACTGCACTGGCTGTAGCCCATCTACATTATAGAGGTCATAAGGTGTCCCCTCTTGCTTCCCTTTGCATTAGAGATTATCAGTTTATCCATTCTCCCTGGCTACTCCACATGCACCACACAACTTACTATTGTCTGTAATTACTATTTGAGCTATCCTAAGCTTATAGCTATTTATTTGTCTTGGAAACTTGCCAGTGTTTTCCATGGGATTATTTCTCTTCGTTATAGTTGTTACAGTCATGAAGGTTTAGCCAAAGCAATGCAAGGGTTGGTTTTGAGGCTTCGAAGGCTAATTCAAGTCTCCGGAACCTTGGTTTACAGTCTAGAAATGTGCACTACCTCATGTATGGGAGATAGTAGGTGCATATATGCAAATTTTGTCTTCCTTGAAAATTTGAGGGGCTTTGCTCGTAGGGATCCATGTTTTTTTGTGATAAGAGAACATGTGCTGAGAGATGATCGTGCTAATTTTTGATGTACTGAGAGCGGAACAGAGTGAGTTTTTGCCTGGTGGAATAGCAAAGCTAGCATAGAGGGATGACTTTCAGTAGTCTGGAAATACCTCATTTATAGACATGGGACAACATTTTGTTTGTAGGGGTGTGGGCATGTGTGATAGTTCTCACTGGACCATGTTTGTTTCTTAGATCACTGCAGTGACTCTTTTGCTTAGGCTTCTCATTTGTGTTGAAATTATCCTAGAGTGCCATGAGTGCAGGAGTCAGACTGTTTGTCCTCAGGACAATGGTTTTGCATATTTGAAGCCAAAGGAGTCCAGGAAGCCAAGTCAACTTAGTGTAGGTTTCATCTATGATGTTTCTGGTGCCTTTTTTTTTTCCCTTTTCCCTCCATAGCAAAAGCTGGTGAAGTACAGAAAGAAGTCTTGGTGACCTCATAATTGAACAAAATGAGACTGCTAATTATGTCTGGAAGGGTTGCTTAGAATGACATAAATATTTCTCCTTGCATTTAAGCCCACAGATTTTCTTTTTTAACAAGAGGAGAATTCAGGGTGGATGTCTATGGACATCTGCAGTCTATGGAATTTACTTTCTTTTTGTTTTGTGTGTTTCTCTGTGGATTTATTTGGGAAGTTTAATTGCTGTGTGAAACTATCTTGCTTGACAGTCGATGGTTCTGGGCAAAGAGAGGTTATAATTTCATTATCCGGCAAATGAGACTTGAAAGGTTTGCCTTATCTTTGCTTCCCTTGCCCTCTGGAAGGGGGCAGGAAGGGATGCTACCTTTGGATAGTGCCTGCTTGTTGCCTGCCCCCAGAGGAGTGGAGGGTGTCCTACGGGGAGCACTGCATACCAGGTGGGACCCTGGAGGCTTGCCTTGCTCTGTTACAGCTCTTCAGCTGTGCTGTTCAGAAATGCAGAGAGGCAAAGAAAGTGCTGTGCTTTGTGGGTGCCTGGGTATTTTATTCTAACCAAGCTGGGGGGAAGAAGTGGCAGCCCAATCCAGATTGCCTGTTGTTCACCCTCATCTGGCTCTGTTTCTCTGCTTTCCTACCCCCTCATGCCTCTCCCTAAATTCCTGGCAGCCATATCCCATGGCATCCTCTTTTCACCCTGTTTGAGGCCATGCAATAGTAGCACAAGAGAGCCTTTGTTTAGCTGGAGTGCTGTGTCTCAATGCTGTGAAAAGCATTATGGCAGCTGCCTGTTTTTGAGGCTCTGCACTAGGGGATGCTTCAGAGGGGATCTGTGTGGCCAGCACCCTCTTAGATGAGAAGCAGAGCTGTAGGGAGGCTCTGGAGATACAGGAGGGATGCTGTTATGTGAACTGTATGGAAACACACTGGCTGTCAGTGCCGTGAAAGTGTTTCTGTAGAGCAGCTTCTCTGTGTTGACATCACAGCAAAGTGAGTCTGAGGATATCCATGAAATAGAAGAAACTTTTTTGACGTCAGGCCAGTGGTACAGAGGCCTGAGAAAGCAGCAGCGCAGAAGGAATAGCTGTTGCAGAAGGAGTACCTGTTCTTGGGGAACTTCGCAGCTCCATGTGTCAGGTTCTTTCCTTCACTGCACAGCTCCTTGGCCATGCTGTGCCCTCAGCCAGCTCATGTCTGTACTATTGTGGCCCAGCAGTCTATACCAAAAGCCATTGAGTAGAGCTGTCCTGGGGAAGCTACTGGCACTACAAGAGGTCCTGCTTTGAGTCATCATGTTGATACCGTGCTGCAAGTGCATCTTGTTCAAAGGCTGTACTAATTATAAATTGGTCTTGGGAGATGAGGATAAAAATATCTTTAGTCAGCCTGTCTCTGTAAACAACCTGTGACGTTATTTGGAAATGTGGTATAGTTTTCGTGTGGCAGAGAATGTGCATGCTGCGTGTAAAGGACTTCAGCAGCCATAGTGCAGAGATTTCTTGTGGTCAGGCTAACAAATAAAGCAGGGAAGGATTTTTTTTGAATGCTAGAGATGGCAAAATGAATATTCTTAAGGTTCTTTTCCATGCAGTTTGGAGAGAAATTCAAGTTTACCTGAGAATTGGAGGAGGAAGGGTGTTTATTATACCATGGGTATTCTGTAATAGTACTTTCTTTGTTAAATAAGAAAATGTCCTTGAAGCACCTTCTGTGTCCTGGTCATATGAATTTGAGTGGTATCTTTCCTGTGCATTGCAGGAGAGGATTTTCTTCTGTGTGTGCAAGAAATCAGCTGGTTCACTGCTAAATCAAATGACAGCATGTGCTGTCATCTGCAAGGTAACGTGTCCTACTGTGAGGGGGTGCCAGAGGCAAGAGGAAGAGCCAGGTGCCAGCTGCCTGCTAGCACCCATAAGTGGATCCAACAGAAATAATGTTGGGTGAGACTCCCAGTAAGGCAGCCATCCCCACAACAGGACCTATCGCACAGCTGGAAGCTGCTCCAAAGTGGTAGGGGAAGGAAAACCCATAGCCTCAGGGCTGATCCTGACAGATCTACCACTTAGCTCCTAGTGGAGCTGAGTCCCCAGTAAACCCATTATGTGCCAGTGCATGCTGGGTGTTTGGGAAGATGAATAATGTGTTCATACTTTTCAGGGCCGTAGAAGCACTTTGCTTTTCCTTTGGTCTTCAGCTCCACCGTGACTTAAACCAAGGTGGTACAGTGTTTCCAGTTTCCTTTGGATAATGCATCTTGCTGTAAGTCCTGGGCCAACCTATGTTCTGCATTCTGCTTTTTATGAAACAGGCAAAATATGAGGAGAGGAGGGAGCAGCAGCTGACAGCCCCAACTGGATGTCTTCTAATTCAATACTTTGGGACTGCATTGACAGTCTTGAGGAGAAAATGGCTGAATGCAAAAGGGCTTATCGGTGGAACTAAATTGTTCATCAGAATATTAGAAGATTATGCAAAGATGTAAACTGAGCACACCCCAGTGCAGGCTGCAATGAGCTAAAATTATAGTCATAGTCTTGGGAAAAGACCACAGAGTCTCAGTTAGCTCAGTGCTAGTAGCTGCCTCAGTGCACATCAGGACCTTCTGCATAAGGATGATGCCAGACATTCGTCAAATTTTTACTCATTTTTTAGTAGCTTAAATGAAATAGGATTTAGTTAATATTAGCAATAGATAACAGCAGTGGCAGTTAATAGTGCTGTAAATCTGGAGCCTCTTTGCTCCTATTGTCTTACAACTTTCCCAGGTTCTCATTTGTTTTTCTTCTCATAGTTTGTCCTGTAAATTTGTATATCTGACTTTGATGAGGTGCCAGCCTCCTTTGTGCCCCCATCTTGCATCAGCCCTGTTTTCTGTTGAACGCATAGATGCTTGAATCTGTCTACATTAGCATTTTAAAAGTTGATGCCTTCCTCCTTTAGTTCACAAGTTCTCTTTTTTTGTTTTTGCTATCTCTGTTTAATAGTCTGTTTCCTGAGTCTGTTTTAAAGGAGGGGAGAGCCTTGCTTCTCTTGCTAAGAGCGTGATCACTGGCATGTATCTTCTGCATTTCAGAGCAAAGGTGAATGATGTGTTGAGAGCTTTAGAATGAGTGAGTGAGGAGGTTTCACTCCTGTTTATTTTGGTCTTTTTTAATACTCTTGTGGAAAGGCTGGGTTCAAGAACCAGTTCATGCAGGGTTTTTTTTAATGCTGTTAAGTCTGTTTTCTCTGTTTGTTATTAGTAGTGCTGCAGGCGATATCTTTCTCCTCATGAACCTGAAGGTCTTGCCTTAACTGATGACAAGCTCAGGTGTTACAGCAGTGTGACTTAATTCTGAGAAGTGTTAAGGCTTGAGTAGAAGTCAGTCTGCATTCAGGATGGTAGTTAATACCCTTGAAGCTGTAAGGGGACATGTTTCCTAAGATGAAGATACTTATCTCTGTATTTCACTGTTCTCCCCTCCGCCTGACCGCACTTCTTGCTCTCTCTCTCATATATTAATTAATAACAATCATTATGTGGGTGGGAATTTGTAGAGCCAGAAATGGAATGAACTAGAAATGACCCAGGAAAATTCTGCCATTCTGCATGTGTATATATAGCTCCTAGACAGCCACAACAAAGAAGATACTGCTAATTATTTTCCAAGTAACTTTGACAGAGACATGAATAGAAAAATGTATGTGAATATTTTTGGAAGATCATCTGAGCAAAAACTCTAAATTTAGAAGTTGCTTGGTCTGTTTTAAATAATGTTCGAGAGGTTTTTAACAGAAACTTAAAAAAAAGAGAGGGAGCTTTACATTGAAGATGAAAATTAATTTCAGTCTTAAATGAAAGCCTGAGTTTGGACAGGATTTGTATTAGATATACTTGAGAAGGATGGGGGAAGTGTGGAAGAAGACTCTTCTTGAGAAGTTTTTTTCTTGAGAAGTTTTTTTCTGTGCATTTGGTACCAATATCTCATATGATGCATCTAAAGAAATAACAGGAAAAGAAAGCTATGCAGAGAGCTGTAAAATACGCTGATTCATAGATAAGAAACTTATTTGGAACATTCAGGTTGTGATAGTATTTCAGGCTTCCTTCATTTTGGATTAATTCATTTACATTCAGTCATGCTTCTTGGCAGTATCTTGGTTTCTACACTGCAAGATGATCTGATTCTCAACCAGAAAAAAAAACACTGGGGGAGGGAGAGCAGGGGACTATAGGTAGGCATGCAAATGAAAAATGAATGTCTTTCTGCAAAAGGGAAGACTGTCATGCAGGACTTACAGTGGAAGCTGCAGGTTTTTCTCATTGTTATACATAGCCTGAAAGAGTTTGGAGAGACCTCATGTGAGACTGAGACAATAAGCACACATTATTTTTTCCCCAAAATTATTAGGATTGGAGTAATCCCTACTTTCTTCACCTGGGAAAAAATTTAGTCTCATGTACCTGACTGTCAAGAACTAAGTAGGTATCGTTTTCATCTCCTGTTGCTGCAGCTCTGGAATGTTCTGGTTTTTGTGGATGATCTTCTGTTTGTGTTGTTTAGACATCCTTCTGGTCCTTCTGCATTTTCATATAGTCTTGTGTCCTGGCACAATGCTGTAGTTGGTTAATCTAGCCCTGTCCATTGTCTATAGTTTTTCAAATTATAGGAGCCTACATTTATCACTGTTCACCATCTGCTGAGTTCAGGCACTTCTTCGTCTGATGTATTTTAGACTTCTTGCTCTTAGTGTTCCAGCTAATTTGGCAAGGCTCTGGTTTTATGTCACTTACAGCTCTACATAGGAGTCCATTACTGTTCCTGTGGCCCAAAGGAATGGGTCAAACAGAAGTGTCTACATCCTCAGTGCTTGTAACTGGATCCAGCAGGGTCAGAGCCCTCCACACATGTAGGACTGACACAGTGACTCTGAAGAGGTGTGCTTTCTGCAAGGATCTAAGTTACTTATGTCCTCTTCTTGTTGTAACAAGATAATGTTATTGATTGCAGCATCATTCATATTTGTTAAAAGGCAAGAATCAGTGGGATGTTGACCAAACAGTTGCAGTTTTGCTTAATTGAGGTTGTTCCACTCCCCCTTCATTAAAACTGGAAAGAGCTTCTGAGGGAAGAGTGTGTCATCTCAAACATAAAGCTTTTCCTTAAACTTATGTGGTTTTCTTATATAAGGACTGCCATTCAGAAAACAAAACCTTTTCCTTTTTTTTTTCTTAACTTCTTTCACCCCAAGCTGTAGCCCAAGGTTATGCAAGCAAGTTGATTGTGGGAACAATTAAGAGCTTTCATTCTTATAACTGCAAAATTTACAGTGTTATTACACCGCAGTTCACATGCTGGCCTGTATGCAGTTATCTGATGTGATATGTGAAATCCCTCACTCCCAGCAGCTTGTGCCCTCTTTGGCAAGTATGTAAGCTGTGTGAAGCAACTGGATGCAAATTGGCAGACCTCATGTAGAGCTGAGGGGCACATAAGCTGCCAAATGCATCACGTTCAAGGTGAGATTTTTCTGCCCACTGGAAGATTTTTGTGTATGGGGAAAAGAAGTGGCTCTGGATCGTATTTGAGAGGCATCAGCCTCAAGTTTATTTGCTTGCAAATGCAAAAGCAAAAACCTCTTAAAAAAAAAAAACAAACCAGAAACAAAGAACCCTACAAAACCCTGTCACAAAACCTCAGAAAAGTTTCCCAAACAAACCACTGCATGTGGGTTGGCTATGGGTTTGTGGGGGTGTTACTTGTAGCTGCAGTATATTTTTCTCTGTTTATTGTCATATAGTTGGCATTGTGAAAAACTGGTATTTTGCACACTGAGATTCTGTTATTTAACTTAATTTCTCATGCCTTTTTTACTAGCAATCATCATGTACCTGTGAGCAGAGGGGTGACATGCTGTAATACGTAATACGTAAAAGTAGCTGCAGTGAAATCAGATGATTGACAGTAAGGGGGGAGTGCAGGGAAGACAGCTTGCTTGGGTTGACAAGCCAACTTGACAAAGCGTATTAGTTCACTGGATTTGGTGGTTTGTTTTTTTCTTTTGTTTTATTTGTTCTTAATTTTGATTCCCTATTTGGGCTCTGTTTCCAGCTGAAGTGTTCATTGTCTATGTAAGGCAGCACTGGTGTTCCTTCAAGGTAAATGTTTATAGCCACCTGTATTAACAGAACTATGGGAGACTGACAGGATTGATGCAGAAATGCAGGTATCGGACTAAATTTGCCTTGTGCTGTGAGTTCTCCATAGTCTTCTGGGCACTGTCATACTGAACTGTTGCAAAGAGCACTGTTTTTCAGTGTGTTATTTTAAGGTATTTACTTTAGCTTCTTCTAAGGTGCTGAAGTAAAATTTGGGTTGCTAGCTTATCTGTACCACTAAGCCTTTGGAAAGGATTGGGAAAATATTTTGTTTAGCTTCTTTTGCCCATGCCAGACAGAACTGATAGATGGTGACAGTATTGAATGAACCTGCAGAGGGTAGAGAACCCCTGCAGAAATGGAGGGGAAAAAAATTCTTCCTGGTGTTGTGTTTGCAGTGCTAAGAGTGTTGAGCAAACATGCTTGCAGGAATTCAGCAGAGTTTGCAAGCAGTAAGTATAAAGGGTATTTTTTTCTTCAGGCATTACGTGCTGCGTAGTTGAAACTTTGTTAAATTGTCGAACAAATTTATATATCCACCTGAAGAGCAGGGGCCAGGCTTTCTTGGCACAGTAAACATTTCATACTTCTTTTTATTTAATCCAAACAATCTTTCCTGCTGTCAGCCAAATTGCCCATATCATTTTATGCTCTGTGTTAGCAACACTTTCTCCCTTCTCCATAGTGTGTATTGACTATGCTAACTGCAGATTTTTTCTGAAATATCTAACAAACTTAATCTGAAGGAAAAATGATTTCTTTTTTTTATTGCAGGTTTCTATGCATTTTCTATATTAATTGATTCTATGCTCTTAAGACCAAATCTGCCACTAGAAAACAAGTACAGAATATAAGGGAAAAGCCATGAGCAGCTTATTTCTAGGTAATTTCTAGGACTAGGTAGACATCAGAGGATAATGTGCACCAAGGCTAAATTATGGATATTTCTAATGGGTTGATAGCTAATTTTGGGAGCACAGATCTGTCATGGTTTTACGACAAATTTAGCGATTTTGGACAAGAGATTTCCGAGAGAAGCCACAAACACACCCCAAAATGAAGAAAACACACAAATATCACAGTTTATTTCACGCACACACAAAACCCGACAAATAGAGTGCAACAAGACAGACAAATTAAGTTTCCCAGGGCCCGTGTTGGGATGAGGACGCTCTAGAAATAGTGCTGGTCTCTCTCTGGGCTCCCGGAGAGACGGGGTAATTAGAGGAAGCACATGGCCGATCTGAGGACCCCTCAGCAGCACGAGCTTCTGCTTGGCTTTACTGAAGAAAAAACCACTCAAGAAAGTTAGAAACTGCGAGCCCCCTCCCTCTAGGCCCCTGGGGAAGGGATTTCAGTGCTGGGAGATGTGGTCTTTGGACCCCGGGGAATAGCTGCAGATAATCACCAGACCACCTGCCTCCCAGGGGAAAGGAAAGAAAGAAAAAAAACCAAAAAACCACAAAGGGAAAGAAAAAGGAAGAAACAACCCCACAATCCCCCTCCCGAGGAGGAAATCCACCTCCCAGAAACCCACGAGGAAGAATGCAATTCCGAAAAAAAAAACCAAACCACCCCTCCAAAGAAAAGATAATCACGAAAAGATGTGATCACAAGAAAAAAAGAAAAAAACAGAAATCTCCCAGAAATTACCACACCAGGTCACCGCGGCGGGATCTCTGACCCGTCCTCCACGTGGACGCCAGCTCCGACACAGTGGCAAAGAGCGGTGTTGCTCCTCTGACCTTCTGAAGCCGAAAAGAGAAAGATGGCCGGCCGGCCTCCGCTTTTATAGGGAGGTCCCGATCCCGCGCTTGCGCAGATGGGTCCCCAGNGGGGCCACTGAAACCCACGCAGGCGCGGAGCCGGGCGGACCGGGAGCAGGAGGGGCCGCCGGGGCCGCCGGCGCAGGGCGAAGCCGCCACACCGAGGTTCGCCGTGGACCAGCTCCCGCCGCCGGGGCTGGAGGGCACGGAGGAGCCAGCACCGGGCGGCCCCCGGTCCGTGCGGCAGGAACAAAGACCGTTTTACTTCCGGTTTTTTACCCTACGACAAGATCTCAATGGAACTTTTTGGATGTGGTTCTTTCAAGCAAGTTTCATGGTTTACTCAAGTCGGTGACAGAGTAAATGAGTATTAATCAAAACCAAACTATTTTAAACATGCTGGTAAGTCTCCTTCATGTGCCAAGAAATCCAGAGCACTCAGTCTTGAAGGTGTGAGTTCTCACAAGACCAATGAACATTTCTTTTAGGAGTATCCTTTCTCTGGCTTTGTAGTTTAAAAATAGCTCTGTCACTTGTCTGCTGTGGCTGTGTCAGGTATAGACTTCCCTTGTAAAGAAAATATTTTGAATGAAATCTTGCTCCGTGGTTCTAGCACAGACTACAGTCCGAAACAGTCCTCTCAATTTCCCATCTTTGCCTTAAATTTTCTGTGCCTTCAAGCTAAGGTGCTTGTCATTTCATGTAAATGAAATTCTTTTCTTTTAAAATTCTTCTTTAAAAGCTTGTTATCCTAAGAAAAATCAATTCATGTAGCCTATTCCATCCATCACACTGTATCCTACTCCTTATCCCACTGCTTTCTCCTTTTCCTTGTGTTCACCTCACTTTTGAGCCTGTTGACCAGATTCAGTCACACAAAAGCAAGCCAAAATCCTCAAGGTTTTCCTCAAGGTGGAGGAAGGACCTGGCATGTTTTAGGCTTTGTTAGTGGCTTTACTTGTGGCCCACTTGTTCCCTCTGGCAGAAGCCTTGCAGAGATAAGAATAGGACTTGAGGGCCAGCATAGTCAGGGTGGAAAAGATACCTGCCTTCTTCCAAGCCCTAACTTGCAGTGAAAGCTGAAAGCTGAGCTTACAAACAAGACAACATGGGCTGCCCCAAGTACCTTATATACCATGGTGAATCATGGATCCTTTCTGGAGATTTGGTTCAGCTTCCTTTGTTTACAAGGCTCTCTGCCGTCACAAACTTGGCATGCAGCTCCTTGTCATTACCTCGGCCTTCTTTCTGAAGCCAGTTCTTACCAGATCTGTAATTCAGAAAGTCAGAAGGAGAAATCAGAGAGGAGGTGCATCTGGAATCAGAGAGGTCAGCAAACCTGCAGGGCAGGGTACATTGGCCCAGCAGTGCATGTTGTTTCAGGGCAATACGATTCCAGTAATTCCAACATGCTTGGCGTTCAGCATGTTCAGAGGGTTCTCAGCTTCAGCTGAAGGACAGGAGGAGGGATTTGCACGTGCTTTAAAAGTAGCTAGCTAAATAGGTAAACGCTCATAAGGCATTTAATCTTTGCTCACCATTGCCAAGTTTCCACATATTTAGAACATCAAGTGCTCCTGTAAACAAGATCTAAGTCCACACCCTCCTCCTGTGTAGGTGGCCAGTGGCATTTCATTTAAAACCCTGTACATGCCTGTGTGTAACCAAGGCAATGACTGACCTAATGACTTTGCAAACTAAACTCTAATGTTCAAGCCTTGTTGCATGGCTGACAGGGCTATAAATGTTTGTGTGTCTCAAAACTTCCTGGACAAACTAGTGTGATGTGAAATATTTCCCGTTCCTGGAACACAGGAGTCCACTAATGGCAGCTGAATGAGGAGTAGCACAACCTGGAGATGAAAGGAAGTGAATTGTCCTTTTAGGTTAAATAAGTAGGTGTGGAGCTCTGAGGGTGGTGGCTGTTCTGACTTGGTTCACAGGAGACTTTACTGAAACTCATGCTGGGCAGGGCTTAGTATGCCCAGCTGTTATGAAATCTGATGGAGGTTTGGTTACTGATGCAGGTGGAGATAACCTGTTGAACAGAGGTGGTTGGTGCCTGTTGAAAAAATACATCAAAGTATGGCAGCTGAGCTGAGCAAGGAGCAACACAGGAGTTACAGTGAGGTGTCTCCATCCTCTGGGCACAGACTGTTGTCTGTCAGAACTCTGTGTTTTTCCCGAACTTGTCTCTAGTGGGTTCTTTCCTGAGGGAAATGAGTCTCCTGTGAGCTATGTCCTTTACACTTCATATATAACTCCTCTCAAATATAGCAGAGCCCTCCATTTCCTGATCTTTAAGAGCTGAAATGGAGAAGATAATATGATCCCATCAGATCTTGGAGCTCAATCCTGTCTTTGGGCTTCCTTTAAACACTGTGCTGGTGCAAAAGAAATATCAGATGCTCTTATCTGTGAAATATTTTTGACATTCCA
>VYZS01086721.1:40097-57978 GCA_013400695.1 Neodrepanis coruscans | reverse complement strand
AACAAACCTCTTGAGAGTTTTGAGTGCTGCATAAAACCCTTTCGGTCTTTAAATTAAAATGCCTTCTACTTAAAAAGACAAATATAGACTTGCATTTACAAACAGCACAGTTGATGCATGGTCTGAAAAAGTGTGTAAATGGAAAAATCTGTTACATCAAGTAATGAAAAATATAGCTGGCTTTGCAAATTTGATGGGTTCAAGTACAAGCTATCCAAAAATACAGCATTATACACAAAATAGACAGAATCAGTTTAGAGGATCAAGTACTGCAATGACAAACCACAATTTGGGTTGGATCAAACTGCTTCAATTGTTGCTAGAAATTAGCTTCTTGTGAAGGACTGGAATGTCTGGTAATTACAGCTTCTTCCTGCACATGCTGAGGTCCCTGTGGTGTGATCAAAGATTCCTCTTGCTCAATGTCCTGTCCCTAACTGTGGGAACAGGTGTAAAACCATCAGTAGTTGTATCTTATAGGAACTTCTTTGTTTTCCCCTTGACCCTGCACGAACCTTCAGTGTCTACAGCATTCTTAGCCAAGTAGGCCCTCACTGAGCTGCCACCTGCAAGAGGGACCACTTCTGTGCTTTGAACCTGATTCCCAGTTTCGTTCAGTCCCTCTTGTGTCCACTCTTTCCACTCTGGACATGGTGCATCGGTTTAGCACGTGCAGTATGCTGAGGAAAGAATGCTTTTATTTTTGTATTGCTATTGGAGGCTGATAGAGCTGTGACTGAGTAACCAGATTTGCCCATCTGAAGGTGAAAGCAGTACTTGTGTGTTACTTGGGATGGGGTACCCTGACTGGACCAGCTCTGGGCAGCACCTTTACACTTCAGAAAGAGAGTTGTGCATCTGCAGCAGAAAGGATTCAGCTTTTCTCATGCCCTTCAGCACTCACAAGGAAGAAGGGTAAAAGTTAATGGGTTTCCAAAACTAATGTTTTGAATTGTTTTCTCTACTGCACTGCACTTCCCCCTCCCTCTGAGTGTACTGCTGCTGGATATAGGCAAGAGAAGATCAGGCAGGGTTAAGTCTCCATATGTCAGTGCTGCTTGGAAACTGGGTTACAGGTAGTGTGATTTCATGTGAGCAGGCGGGTGGCTATTTTTGCAAGTTCCAATTTAGCTTTTTGTTCAGAAACGTACCTATGAGACAGGAGCAATTCCAGAACTTGTCTGCTTATTACAGAGCTGTGCCAAGGATGCAAAGATTATCAAAGCTTCAAAACAAACTAATGTCGCTATTGAGGTGCGGTGAGGCCATGTACTTTCAGCCTTGAATAAAGATGCAAGTTTCTCTTTGCTTATTCACTTGAGAAACCTTGGCACTGAATGCTTGCTGCAGGCAAGTGGTCTTTTTAGTCTTTGCTGCTCCTGTTCATCTAGAAGAGTCTTTATAAAGAAAACCACATTAAATGGGTAAAACAAAAGGCAGGACGTGGGCAAACCCTGAGGGAATTATCTTACTTTGATCATTTTACTACCCTTTTAAAGANAGATGATAGGAATAAAATCATGCTGAAGATGCCAGGCACACTTGCTGTGTTCAGAGATTGCATCAGTGGATGTGTGCTGGGGACAGCAGTGCTGCTGTTAAAGCTGTGTTGGATTGATGTATGGCAGTGGTCTGCATATGCAGGAGCACCTGGTGTTCAGCCTGATGAAAAAGTGCTGGGTTTACTTCTTGGTTTGTGGTCAAAAGCAGGTGAGGTGCTTGGCAGTCAGCAAGCTCCAGTTAGGATTAAGAGACTTGAGGATCAAATTCAAAAATCCAGGGAAGGCAGGCTGCCTGCTCTGGACTTGGTTCTGTGTGTTCTGACTTGCTGCTGTGTGCATTCTTTCCAAGTAATGATGCAGTCACTAAGTGGCTCTGTGTTTCTTCTGCTCCGCTGCAGCTGAGGTGGTTTTGGAGTCAGAAGAGGCAGGAATGTCACTGAGATGTCCTTGCCCACTGGCAGCTGCACTCTGGTGCTGGCTTGAGGAGAATTTCAAGCCTCAGAGAAAGCTTTGGTTACCTGCTGGTAAGCCTGGCTTTGTTGAACCTAATGACTTTGTACTAGATCTTAGTAGATACAACTGTTCTGAGTTGATAATGACCCTGTAAGTGACTGGGAATGCTTGTGGTCTAACTTTTCTGGATTTAGGGAAGCCTGTGCAAGAGCTCATTGCTGTGCTGGAGGACATACTGCCTTTGCAGCTCAGCTGAGGCCTGGGATTGTGTGAGTAGTTTCATCTGGTTTGGTGCAAGATTGGGATGACAATTTAAACTGGTTTTCATGGCATTTATTGAGTTTTCAAACACACAATCAGTACATAGGCTGAGCAATTTCTATGGCGACAAAAGTGTGACAATTGGCCTTACTATTCTGCAGTGTGGCAGATTTATTTGAAAAATCAGGGAAGAGCAGTTGCTGCTCTGCATCCAAAGTAGCATGAGGTTGTGCATTGAATGTTTGGCATCTTACTGACCTGAGAACAAGGGGAAAGAAGTGGCCTCAGGGACCTGAAGAGGTGCTGTCATTTCTGTGAGACAGCTGCAACTCTTGCAGGTAGAACTTGCTTCTTGATGCTGCCTGTTTGCTGAAAAAGCCTTGTTTGCAAATGCATCTCAGATATTCCTGTTCCTCTCCCAGCCTTGCAGCTGCCTTTTCCAGCCTGTTGACTTTACTACTTCTGCCAGGCTTCTGCACTGTTCCTATGCACTGGAGAGCACCTTGCAGTGCTACTTTTATGCATGTGTGTCTCTCTCAGCTTTTTACCTTTGCATGGGGCGGGACAGGTGTAGATATATCTCTGCATTTGCTGCTTTGCTAGTCAAATTGAGATGGAGCTACCTCTGGTTTTGAAGAGGGATGTGACAATTTCTGATCATTCTGCCAGTAGGCAGCTGGGACTTACCCTCCTGACATGGTGTCCCTTGTCACCCAGCCCAGCAGCAGTGCCTGTAGGTAAGGGAAACAGTATCATAAAGCAGATGGCAGGCTGTGTCTGCTCCAGCAGCTGCAGCGAGTAGCACTTTCCTAGAGGTGAGAAAATGTATTTGCTTTTTGGCTGTTGTGGAAAAAGGTGCCTTGGCACCTGGTTGGAGCTGCTGGATGCTTGTGGCAGTTTCCGTAAGGGTGTAATCGTTCTGTCTTCTTAGGGACAGTTGGAAAGCTGAAAACAGCTGTGCTAAACAACGAGAGCCGAGGGAAAAGCTGAGAGTACATTGCCTGTGCTTATGAGGACATTTCCCCTGCTGATCCACCTGGTCCTGCTGCATGCTGCAAAGTCATTGCTTGTCAGGGCAACGTGCTCTCACAGGGAGTGGCTTCAATATGCTCTTTTTCCAAAAATTAGGCAACTGTTCCTATGTGGGTTGCTGTGGGCTCT
Organism: Neodrepanis coruscans; assembly: GCA_013400695.1. Classification (NCBI taxonomy): domain Eukaryota; kingdom Metazoa; phylum Chordata; class Aves; order Passeriformes; family Philepittidae; genus Neodrepanis; species Neodrepanis coruscans. The sequence continues at coordinate 54,601 of VYZS01086721.1, read as the reverse complement.
GGCAGTGGGCCTGGCTACCCTGGCAAACAGCAAACCTTTAGCCTGCACAGGGCAGGCTGTGTCAGATTATGCTGGCAGTCTGGTCCCATCTTCCAACCTGCTGCTGGACCGTGAAGTGGAAGAGACACAAACCTGATCAGCACTTCTGGAATATCTGTGTCTGCCTTCAGTTGCTGGTTTATACCCTGAAGGACATGAACATTTTTCATTTTGAGATTTTTAAGTGTTATTTTGTTTTCTGGTGTGCTGCATCTTTCTTTTTGTGCACAGAAATGGCACAAAACTTCAGGAAAGCATCCATCACTGTGGATTTTAGACCAGAAATTGTCAGTCTTTTAGCATGCCTGGTGGTTCCCCTTGTGTGGCCATTCCCACAGCACTGTGATGCCTCTGACAGCAGGCAGTCCAGGCTTTGAAACCCTCTTTGCATTCACCTGACCCCATCCAGAGTCGTCTGGGGATCTGCTCTCACTACAGTGATGAAGCCAGGCTGGTGCTGTAGGGAGCCAGAGTGAGCCCAGCGAACTAAGCTATGTGCTATACCTCCTCCCCAGGGCCTTTGGCTTCAACAAAAAACACTCTACAAAGGATCAAAAATGTAGATGTCAGAATATGGTCCCAAGCCTTGCAAGGAATGACGTGTGTTACCATGGTGCAAGCCTTGTGGGTTTTAGGTGATTGTGGGAAATGCCATTCAGAAGCAATTCTCCTCTTCCTGGATATTTTCAGTAATTTCTTGTAATGTCTTTGTGCTGTAGATTGTTGCTGACCCTTCCTTGGTTTTCAGGGTCTCAGTGTAATAGCAAATAGCTTCCTTATGCTTTGATGTGCTAATGAAGAAGGTAAAAGTAAAAAATAATCTTCATATCAATGTTCAACACCAAAATTACCAGCAAGATAATGCTGGTGCTCATTTTAGTGCAGATGCTCTGGCTGTAGTCTTTTGCTCACCATGACCTGGAAAGGCAGCATAGGAGTTTTGTTTTTTATACCTACTGATTGCTCCTCTTTTCACCTTGGGCAGTAATAGATTTTTTAAGCTTCTCTTCTCTTTCTGCTTGCAGTAGGTCCTATCTTTATTCTGCCGTGGCATTTATCATTCAATAAATGGTATTTATCATTCAATTCAGGGTCACTGGGATGCAGTGTAGCAATTCACTCGCACATTAATAGCAGTCAATGACATTAAAAGGAAAAAAGAAAAGCCTGCTTACTTTGTGCCTGTGCTGTGTGAAAGGATTTGTATTAAAGTGCCAAAGGCTAGTGATGCAGGTGTAGGAAAACAAGGAGGTGCATGTGAGCTATGTGAGATGCTACCTCTCCCTATGAATGTACATCTTCACTGAAACTCGAGTAGCTCCCAGCGTTTAAAACCAAAACCAAAACCCAAACCAGCTTCCTAACCTGTCAGCTGTGCCTGAACCTGTTGAAGGTGCCATCTTCACATGTGGGTTTGCCATGAGGGATGCCAATCCCAGAATGCCAGTGTTGGCACACCATTAGCAAGGGTGAGAGAGGGCTTGGGAGGGGGATTCAAGAGGTGTTTTGACACTCCAGCTGGAAGTCAAAGCACCTCATTCCACCTCCCTCCATGCAGTGAGCATGAGAAATGCCAGCACAGATGCTTCATTTTATGTTGACTGCTGTGACAGTCTCCTGAGCACTGCAAAGCCAAACAACTGGAATAGATGGCATAGTATGGCTTGGCTGTGAGGCAGCTTTGTGCTTCTCCATGCTGGCATGAAAAGCTCAACAGTGGAGTAAAGCAACAGTGACTGTAACAGCTGGGAGCAGCAGCTCCAATAGGGCTGAGTCCATGGCGCTGTCTGTGTCCTTTAGCCCAGTCATCCTGATAGCTGGACCTGTGAGGAGCCCTGGTCCTCAGCACAGGTTGTCCTTTCATTGAAAGTTTTCTGGAAGGTACTCGCTCAGCAGTCCTTGGGCCACTGCCATTTTGTTCTCATTATTCCCTTTAATTTAAATAAAGTCATCTGAGACCAAAACTACCCATTTGAGGTTTCCCCAGAAAATGAGTAGCACTTGCTAAGCAGGCAGTGGACTATCAGAACTATGAAAGACATGCATGGCTGGGTGGCTTGCTTAAAATATTCAGTGTTCCATGGGGGAAGTGTGGCCTCCCCAAATGCTGCCAATGCTGAAGGCACTGGGTGGCCAGTGCTCTGCATCTATCATGGGACCCCAGCTGGGACCTGCCTGCCCAGCTGCAGCAGAGCCCACTCACAATTCAGTAACACAGATGTAGGAGAAGAGCTAAAGGGGCTATAGCAGACCTGAGTCTTATTCCTAGTCATCTGATACACAATTTCACATACAGTGGCATTTTAATGGGTTTTTTATTGGGAGTTTGTTTTGGTTTTGGTTTCTTTTTAATCCAGGAAGGAAATCAATTTCCAGAAGGGAAATCTCAGAGAAGCCCCTCTTTCTGTGCTGCTGAGGCTGGATTTCAAACATGATGTATTATGATACAACACTGGTTATGAGAAAATCACAGTGCTGTTTATCTTTCTGCTGTAGAGAGATATAGGATTAATTCTCTGCAATCTCTTGTAAGAGATGTGCTCGTTCAGTGTGAATTAGAGGAGCTGCATGAAGTAAATGCTTCCCCCCTCCCCCCGAGATTAGAATGGCTGTTGATTTGGCCTGTGAATCCATGCTAATACTGTTGTGATTTTAGTAGTTTTGAATGGTTTAATCTCTCTCTTGAGTGTAGTTTGTAGATAAAAGTGTAATTTTCTTACTGGAAAAATTCGAAGCTGATGAGTATCTTACCCATTAGTATTGCAAAATTCAGTTTTACTGTTTTTTTTTTAAGAATGAGAACTGGTCTCTGTCAGTGACTAGATACTCATTTATCCTGTGCACATGAGAGGAAATAAATTAATCTGAAGACTTCTTTACACCTCCCACACATCTTGAGGCATGCACTTCTTAGGATCTTTCTTTTCCTCTTTCCTTTATCAAAAGACATCAGGTAAAACATCAGGCTGCTTTAAGATGTTTTATGTGAACAAGAAGTTTATTTGGGAGTATAGTAACCAGTGCAGTAATCTGACAATTGCAGATAATGCCTGAAAACTTACTCTTTGGCTCTTTCAGGAGGACAAGGTGGCACATGAAGGGCGCCTGATACAAACTCCAAGAGCTGCTGTGCCTGATCTGGGCCAATCCCATTATAAGGTCTGCTTAATCAGGGTCTTTATCCAAATGGGGAAATTTAGTCTGGAAAATGGATTGCAACACATCTGGTCTATAGGGAACAGGCAACTGTTAGTGCATTTCACAGGACATTCAAAGAAACTTCCATAACCATCAGTCAGGGTGGTTTTGGAAAACATTCCCATGGCCACAGGAGTCAAGTGCCTTGTCTGCTTTTGTGATGGTGTTGGACACTTTTGGTTGCTGAAGCAAGGGATTCTCTTTTCTGCCTCTCCTTCAGTTAAGTGTATCCCCAAACACAGTGTGCTGCTTTGCACTGTATCAAGCACATGTACAAATGGACAATGTAAATTCCTCTGCTTTTAGTACTGTGAAACTGGATAGGGAAACAAACGGAGGAAAGGAGGAGCCTATCCAAGAGGAGAATGTACATAAACTGCAGTGGTACAAGTGGAGAACCACAGGGTATTCACTTCATTACCACTGTCTTCAGTGTTTTCACTTCTTACCACTGATTTTGCTGTTAGATGAGTTAGTGACAAAACTTGTGTTGATTTGAATAGAGCAGGACAAGAGCACTGTAGATCTGGGTAGTGTTTTAATTCTCACTTCCTTGGGTAATGAAAACACAAGCCCTGAGCCCTTTGAAGTTGAGTGGGGTCCTTAACCTGAAGGCTCTGGTGTGTGGCTGCAGCATCCTTCCCCAGACTCTGGCTATAGACAACCAGTGTCCACTTTGAAAGCATCTCAATTAGACATCAGTCTTTAATTAGGAGGAGATCTGCTGTATACCAGACCCATTTTTATTCTATACAGCCTTGTCTGTTTCTCCCTGACTTTGTGGCTATCACTTGTCCTCTCCATCTTATTGTTACCTGTCTCTCTTTATCTTCCCTTCCCCTGTGTGGTGACAGCACAGATATTGGTTGGGAATGGAAGCCAATGATGAGGGAATCACATGCCATGGCTAAGCAGGGTGTCAGTCCTCTGTGGGAGGGGGACAGGCTGTGATTTTTGGACACCCTTCACATGCTGCTCTAAAAAAGCCACACAAACAAACAAACAAAAGCTGTTTGGACTTAGAACTAGTCTGATTTCTTTTTTTACAAAAACATATACACTTACAAAGTCTTTCAATTCCAGCCATGCAGGAAGGTGGCTGTAAAGATTGATGCTCCTGAACATGTGCAGGCAGAACACCTTCAGGATTCGAATGGCAAAAAGTTTGATACAATCAGATTGTGTTGTGCCTGCTGAAAATTCAGCTTTCTAGAAGTACAATCAGGGAAAATTTAGGCTTGAGATAATGTTTGAAATAGGTGACCTGAAGACTATGTTGATACACAGAGGTTAGCCCATTCATCAGATGCCTTTGCATTCCCGCAGTGGGTGGATTACAAAGGAAAGCTGACAGGAAACCTTTGGTATTTTAGGAAACTTGCATGGCCTTTTAAAATCACTCATATTCTCCTGTTAAGATGCAATAGTAATACAAGCATGGCAGTATGTTGGGTACTTATGTAAGTTTGTACAAATGCCTCCTTATGTTTAGTTTATGTTGACACTCTTGACCAAAAGTTAGGGACCACTTGGAAAAATTAATATACTGAAAATATATACAAATTAATATAGAGATTAAAAAATATTAATGTTTCTAGGGACAGCTTTCTGAAACTAATATTTTTTTCTCACTGATCTGCATCCTCTGTTAGGCCATGTTAAAAACATCCATGCAAGCAGACAAGTTGTGATGAAGAGGATGTGACATCCTATGGCAGAGCATGATCCTGGCTGTAGCAAGGCCCTGGCTGGGCTCTGCTTGTAGCAGATTCAGAGAAACCAGCTTAGAAACCAGCTTAGCAGAAATAACAGTTCTTAGCTTCAACGTACCCCAAAAATCAGCAGTCCCTATTTTAAAATGAACTGAGCAGCCAAAAATAGTTGCTAGAAAAACTATTTAGAAAGACAGTGGGTTTTATCCAGTTCACATCAGAAAAGTATATGAATGTGGATAGTATCTCCATTGATGTCCTGCAAAGAAGTGGGCTCTTCGCTTCACTCCTGAAGCAGGACCAGTCCTGTGGGTGGCAGCATCTTAAATAACCGTTTGGGTGTCACCCTCATCTTCTCATTCAGCCCCTCTCTGGGGAGAGCAGCAGTTACTCTAACCTGTATTTTCAGTGGCTTGCAACTCTATTCACTGTCCAGACAGAAATTCCCATCAATAGTATATTGGGATTTGAATGACTAAATTTGTGCAACAGTGGTGGAAGAAAATCCACGTGGGGAGCTGTCACGTCGCTCTCCCTGGGGTGGGTCCATTAAAGTGGTACTTAATTGCAGCAGAGAAAACCTTTGTGGTTTGAATTGAACACCACACTACTCAAAATTTTGTGTACAAAAATTGTGTACTCAGAGTCTTTTCTTGCAATCTCAACGTCCGCCCTGCAGGTGCTTTAATAGCAACCACAACAAATTTTCTGCCTGCACAAGAAAGCTCTCAGAAGGAGGATGCTGACTGATAGCTCCCAAATTCCCAGAGCTGCTGACATGGTCATATTAAACACTAATGGGATACTAGAAAGATACTGGAGGGTATAGGGCTGATGCTAATAACACCCAGCTGCAGTTTTTGGAGTTCTAAAAGATTTTAGAGCAAAGATGACAGTGCCAAATGATGCGGTGAACACATCCTCTCTTGACTATATGGGGTATTACTGGTCCTGACTTGAGCATATCAAAATCAGCTCTGGCACTGAGAAACATTTTTCTTGGCCCTGGACATCTGTGGGTACGAACAGTGTCTTGGAATGTTTTGCTTTATGGAGGTTTTTTCTCTCCTGGCAGATTGTGCAGACCCTGTCACCCTGAACACTAAGGCTTCTGCCAAGCCACTAGCCCTCTTCTCCTGTTGGGCAAAGACAATTTCTTTAAAGCCCTTTAATGAAATTATGTTATTTAAAAAAACCCACCTTTTGAGTCTCCTCTGCTGGAATTGGTGTGTATTTATTTGCTTGAAGGGCATCCAGGAGCGCTTCTTTGGACACCAGTGTCAAATCATCTTCTGCTTGCAAATGGGATGGATGCTGGCAGTACTCTGGATGTTGCACCATGGCTGACAATGGAGATGAGTGTTGCTGTGGGTGGTTTGTAAAACCCTTGAGCTTCTCAGCTCCAAGAGCCAAGTCTGAGGCCATGTGACGCTGAAGGTGATGCAGGTGCTCAGGAGCTACCTTGCCAGGGAGACCTGGGAACGGTAGCAGTACCTGTTCGTCTGCTCAGGGTTTGGGTCCTGAGGTGGCCTGCAGGTCTGACCAAACTGAGACAGGAAGGTGAGACTTCTCTAAAACACCCCAGCTGATGCACTGAGAACCCTATGATGTTCCCATCTCTCTCTGCAGGAATAACCCTGGGAAAAGGGTCTGCTGGACAGCCCCCAAATGCAGCCCAAATTCCTTCGGAGGCACCTGGGTCTCCCCACACCTTGGCTTAATATCAGGACCTTCACTGATGTGCGTATGATGCCCAGGGATGCTTTGGACATCTGACTATGCTCATTGCAGCGGACAGGGAGTTATCTCCCACCTGATTGGCATTAGCTGCTCTCTCTGCCTATATTAAGGGCTGTTTTCTGCTGTGGAGATGTATGTGTGTATGAGCTTTCTCTGATGGTATATGCTGGCTGTGCCTCTGCAGAAGAGCAAGAAAAAGCACCCATGATGCAAGGTAGGATTTTGCACAGGCTAAATTTCTACTTGCTCTGGAAAATAAACTGATGTGCTGTAGCAAGAATGCTTACGGTATTTCTGCGGACTTCCACCTGAGTCTGTGGCTCCATATTTCTCTGTGGTCTCTGCTCTTTTGTAGGTGAAACCAGTAAAAAAAGAGTGAACAATCTTTCACAGTTGTTTTCATGTGTACTTTTGAGGCAGTGTTTTTACAGTGATGCAGTGTAGATGAAAATGTATTCAGATTGGGAAGTGATACCATAAAAAAACCTTCTAAAAAGTTAGCTCATTGACTCTTCAATGCTTAGTTAAAAAGCAAAAATAAAGTAATTCTTAGCATAGATTTTAAAATTGCTGAGAGATGCAGCTGTCTTTTCACTGACAGTTTCAGAACCTAGAGCCAAGCTTTGTTCAGACTACTTTGATAAATGGATGTTTTTTTTTACAATCCCACTGAGTTGAGCTGCTTTCTGACTTCTTCTTCCTAATTCTGATACCTGCATGATGGGAGAATTTGTCCCCATCAGCTTTTTACATGGCAACATCTGCTTTCAGCTTTCATTTGCCTTTAAAAGAGTACTCTTACTGCTGTGACCTGATATCCAGTTTCACCACCTTTGAGTGCATAAGGGAGTTGGTTTGGTGAAAAATTCAGAAACTGCCGAATACTCTCCATTTCTGTTGGAGCACAGGTGCTCAAGATTTGTAGGGCTGGCACTCTGATTATCTTCAGGAGAAACCACATAGAAAAATGTGCTGCCTATAACATGAGTCTGGGACTCAAGGATCTGCTGTTAATTCCTGTACAGATCTCCCATGCTGTGATGGACAAGTCCTTCACTCTCCTCTGTCTGGGTTCTGTGTATAGAATCACAGAATCGTTTAGGCTGGGAAGGACTTGTAAGACTATCAGATAATGTAAAGGAAATGAGTATGCCAAAATCTTCTGAGTCAGAGGCTTGTGGATAAGCTTACAGCTAGTTGGTCATGAGATGCTTGGAAATCACCAGCAGCAGAAGCACCAGCAACAGAAGGAGGAAAGATGGAATATCTGATTCATCCACAGGCTTCTCATTATTGATAATGCTCTGATGACTTAGAAAAAAGGTAATTGCACTTCAGATAGAAACAGTGACTAAAAAATTCTGCTTGATGGTTCATTTCTTTTTCTCTAAAGGGCCATGGATACAGCCTCTAACTGCCTATAACAATTTTTAATATAAGGTAATTTCTGCTTAAATGATCTTGCAGATCTCAAGGATATGCTAACATTTACCATCATCTATTAGATCTACATAGAAATATATCACTTCTTCAGTAATAGCACAGATAATGTTCATGAGAGGTTGCTTAATTATACCTACATTTTGGAAGACGAAAGATAAAAATAAATCTTGGTACAAATCAAGATTTTACTTGCAGTCATGAAGAGGCAAGCATAAAGATTCAACAGGGTTATATAGGTATGAACAATCTCATCCAATATTAGCTTGTTCCTTTCCAATTGCTGATGGTTTTTATCTGATTTGCAGAGATTTCAGGGATGAGTGGTTCTCTCGCTGTATAATTCAGATGAATTGGTTTGATTTTGCATAGTAAATGTAGCTGATGTAACAAGACATGGAGTTGTTGCAGCTCCTGGCATGGACATGTCTCTGGCTAGGAGTGCAGGAGAAGAATTCAGACCCTGTCTGACCACGCCCGAGTGAGCTGGGGAGAGGCCAAAGCATCTGGATAGAACAAAAGGATCCCTTCTTGTTATCCCAGAGGGATATCCCATGTCCTTCTGGGTTTGGTCCCTCCATTGATTTCATCACTTATTTTGATGTATCGTGAAGCTGCATTAGTGTGTTAGGCTAAACAGTTTTCCTTTCCTGGACATCACAAGTTATTAGAAATCCCCCATTTGAAAGACATTTACTCTCAAATTCCCACATATTTCCTACTGAAAGAGCAGGGAGTTGGAGTCACTTACACAGTTTCCTCAGGAAGCGGTAGGGATGGCCACTGGTCCACGGCTCAGTGAGGATGGAGGGTTATCTCTGTTAGCACACAGAAAATCTGAGGAACAGCACAGAACTGGTCTATCAGTATCCAACTGCCTCTAGTGCACATGCCTGTTCTTAGTATAATACATGGTAAGAGATCAAACTACACTGAAAGCAAAGAGGTGTGCTTAGATGGCCACTTTTAGCACAGCAAACCCAACCACATCAGTTAAGGATGCACTAGATCCATTCCTTTCTCTAGTCCACCAGGAGCATAAGAAGGTCAGAACAATTTCATTGGCCAAGAGAGCCATACATGCAGTATTTTGCCAATTGATTGACATTCAGGTGGTGGTGGACATACGGAGATGTTTGCCCAACATGCATCCACCTGCAGCTGTTGGGTTGAGAGAAGGCGGCTCCCTCTCGTAGTTCTGCAAATATGCCCAAAAAGGAAGTCCCCAGTCATTTGCCACTGGTCTACGGCTGAATCAATAAGGAAGACATCTCGAGTCAACATGATGTGTCTTAGAAGTTTTCTTGCAGAAGACTGCACAGGAAAAAAGCCTTTCCTGCAAGCAGGTCTGCCCCAGGGCATGCAAACGTGTGGCTTCAGGTTCTGCTGGCTATCATTACAATCAAACAAAATAACATCGTGAAGGATAGCAGATTGCAACTCTGAGGAGGTGAGTCTTGTGGCCAACTCTTCACAATTTTGGTGTCTCCTAACATCTTTTTTATAGGGTCTCTCTCACACGCTCACTGTCCATTTGGGGATGCAGCAGACGACCTCTCTCCTGGAAAGGAACCTTAAGTCTGTGCAAGATCTCATGGGCTGCAGGAGGACCAGCAGCATCTAAGCCAATGCAGTGGTATTCCTGTGACACTCAACTGTCAGTAAACTCCAAAATAAAGGGTTTGATCACAGCATTAAAAACTTCCCACATGAACCATTTTGAATGACTGGAGGGTGACAATCTAAATATAAATCTAAGGGTTTTTTTTTTAAAAAAAAATTATTTAAGGCACATATATACAGCTTTGGTTGACTTTCAAGAGGAGTCTGTGGGAACATCTGACAGCAAAATTAAGTTATATGTTTCTTGTGGGAGTTCTTTTCCTACAAAAACTGCAAATGCCTTGGTTCCCTAGCACTTAGATTTTTAAACCTGTAATCCTAACAGGATATGAACTGCTTTCAATGGTAATTGAAAGTGATGATATTTCATCCTTTGAAGGAATCACTTGGGGAGTGGAGGGGAACAGGGACATTTAATGCAAACATGAGGGTGTGATTTATTTTTAGAGCTGGTGTGGTGATCAGCTCAGCCATGGAAGTTTTGTCACTGATTTCAGCAGGTCACATGTTCACACACAGCTTTTGAATTAAGCTTGAGAGAATAAAGCAGTGGGAAGGAAATGGAAGACTTGGAAGCAGACAGAAGAATAAATGGGGTAAGAGGCAGTTTTAAACTGAATAAAATCAAAGAGATAAATGGGATGCGGGACATGGTGAGGGCTTTAATCACTTCTACAGCACATTTCAAGGGTGAAACCTTTTTTTGATCACTCATTTAAATAGCGTCATTTTCACCAAAATAACTGGTTACATGACTAGGGTGAGGTAGATTTTAACCTTTATGTAATCTTCCTATATAAATGTAACGGTGGCACAAAATGTACTTTTCAGACATGGTATAGAGAGAATCACAGAATCATTTAGGCTGAAAAAGACCTTTGAGATCAAGTCCAACTTTTGACCCATCACCACCTAATCAACTTGACCATGGCAATAACTGGCACATCCAGTTGTTTCTTGAACGTCTCCAGGGATGGTGACTCCACAACCTCTCTAGGCAGTCCATGTTAAACACAACCCTTTCTGTGAAGAAATTCCTCCTGATGTCCAACCTGAATCTCGCATTGCACAGCTTGTTATGTCTTCTCAGCCTGTCACTGGTTGCCTGGCAGAAGAGGCCAATCTGCACCTGGATACAACCTCCTTTCAGGTAGTTGTATAGTGATAAGGTTACCCTGAATCTTTTTTAATCCAGACTGAACAGCCTCAGCTCCCTCAGCCACTTGTCATAGGACTTACCCTCTAGAACCTTCACCAGCTTCATTGCCACCAGCTTCTGGACTTGCCCCAGCACATCAAAGGTGTCGGTGTGTTTCTTGATGTGAGATCAGATGCCTGCTCGAGATATAAGGAAAATAAGGACAATGAAACTCAGTCCCAGTAAAACCCTGCTACAGTTGTCTTAACCCAGTGAAGTTTGTAGCTCAGTGGCTGAAACCACTGAAAAATCTAATACATGATTAAACCCCAAATCCCTCTGCACAAGGTCTAATGAATCACCTATAATTGTCTCATCTTGTACACACCAGTCCTGTGCAGGGCCCTATCCAGCACACTCACTTCTCTTGAAATTAAGACCACGCCTTCTGCCATGTGTCAGTGAGCTGGGAAAAGGACAGGGGTGTCAAAAATGTACATGTGCCCATTGTGGGGGATGCTGCTGGAAAAGAGGGAGGCCAGTGTGACACAGTGGTGACAAACTGGCAGACAGCCTGAACAATCATCTGGTATCAGCACGTGCATGTGATAAAATCCCAGTGACACATTTGAGAACTTGAGACAGCCCCATCATCCCCATAATATGAACACTTTGTAGTGTACCATAATGTAAATGTAAATACAAAGGAAGCCATTATGAAAGAGCTAAATTCTCCTGGAATAAATTGGATTAAGGGCTCTTTTTAAACTCTTGCCTCTGCAGAGGATTTGGGGGGCCCTTTAGGCACATGTACGCTCTGGCTGGGTACTGGCAGCCCCATATCTGCTCCTAGAGGGGTCACTGAGGATCTGAGCGAGCCATCTGAGGCTTCCCTGAGGGCAGCAGATATGAATAGCAGCAGATGCAATGGAAATTGTCTCCCAGCGAGCTGGTTGCCTTTTCCCACCTCCTGATACTCACCAAGGCTGGATGCTTTCCCAGTGGCCTTTTGCCTACGCCAGGATGAGCCCCTAGAGAGATCTTGAGAGCAATTGTTGAACATGCTGGTGCTGCTCATTCAGGTGAGTTTCCTCTTCCCCTCAATTGCTTTGCTGCCTTCTTGGAGTGCAGAGCTCAGTGCCTCTTTTCCCATCTGGAAATGAGCTAATGTAGCTGTTGGTTCCCCAGGAAGAGGTATGTTTGCAAACCAGGAAGGTACCAGAACAGTAACATCAAAATGGAGTGGTGTAGAAAGTGTAGTGATTAAAAAGGTATTTGCAAAAAATATGAATATTTAACAGATTAGTAGGATTTTCCTCCCATACTCTGTGAGGAGAACTTTATGGTTGGAATCCTGAAGAAATTGAAATATTCAAAAAACCTTAACTTCTTTGAAGCGTAGGAGACTCCCAGAGAAATTGGACTCCCAGTGTTTCTGGGGACACGTAACATCAGTGGAATCAGTGCTTAACAGCCAACAGCTTCCCTTTCCCCTTTGCTGCTGGGCCCAGCACAGATTTTGGTGGCTGCAACTCTTCAGCCCTTATTCTTTCTGCCAGGAAAATAAGTTGTGTGCGTTTTGGCAAGCAGGGGCTGTCAAACCAGCCCTCGCAGGTTGTGTGTCTAGCGGGGACACCACAACAGCAGGTCCCCTCCAGAGCATCTTCCTAGCACCAGCTCTTGCCTGGGCTTGTTTAAACTACCTGAGGAGGTGGGGACAGCAACAGGGGCTTCATCTGGGTTTATAAAACAGAAAGATTTGCACTTTGGGTCCATGTTATCTAGCAAGATTAGCAAGCCTCAATGTTTGCTGCAGTGACATTTCTCTGTTTGCAGTGTGATTGATCTTGTACGGGCCTTTCTAGTCAATACTAAAATTTCCAGGATTTATTTTAATACCTTGGACAGATGCATCCTATTGATTTGAATGGAAGTTGTGGAGACAGGATATATTGGGAGTTCCTTACAACTGTTTACAGAGCAAAGAGTTTCCATCTGCTCTCTGTTTTATTGTAAAACAAAGGCTTGCTCAGCTGCAAAATTTAACAGATGACCATCCCCTACATTAGAATCATGTCACACCAGTTATTACCCCACTTGGCTCTGCTCAAGCATAGAGTTTAGTCAGCACCTGGGAAGTTGTGGGATCTCCCCTTAAGGCTCTGAGGTCTCCAGGCTATACATTTTTGAGGGGATCTCTCAGCCTGAAGGTGCTTCTGTCTCGCCTCACTCTCCATGCTCAGGAAAGAAGAGTATTCACACACCCATCCCAGGCAACATTTTTTCTTTGTTTATTTCAAAAGTCTGTGTAATAGCTTAATTGCAACATTCCAAATGACACCTGGAATTTCACATCCTCCCAGATGTACAAAATTCGTACTCCATCATGTATCACAGCATTAAAAACACACAGGAATGTTCCCCGAACACCATCAGTGGGTTCTTCCACAGTCTCATTAACTGCCAGCTCTAAGAATCCTTTGCCAACATGTGGCTGGACATCAGCTGTCTCTGCCTCCTAGGTCCATAGCCATACTTCTGTGAATGAAGGGGTGTCAAGCCCAAAATACCCATTTTTATTTGCAAATGGTATATTATGTACCAGTAGAAATGTGATCTATATCTCATTGGCTTTGTATATGGCTTTTAGTCCTCTTCATTCAAAGATCTTAGAAATGGAAAAATGAGCTGACACCAGAAGGGACCAATTCATAAAGAGCACTCACAATTGCTGTATGTGTTGGAGGCAAAGTCCCTGTCAACTCAGAATCAAAGCATTTTAAAAATTGCCACTTGTTTAAACAGATTTCAGTCTTGAAATTTATTCCAGTTTAATGTTTTGCCAGGAAACATCATCTGAAAGTGAGCAAAAATCTATATTTTCTAATCAATGATTTACAGGAACTTATGCTTCTTCATTTTATCTCTTGACTTGGTAAACACAACAGAAATTGTGATGAAAAAAATACATGCATCTCCTTTTGACTTCTAGCAAGCATTTAAAAGTCATTACAATTGTTTAATTGGGCTATTTACTACCTGCAATTCAACTAAGTTACTCCAGATTCAGGCAAGAGCAGCACTTGCTTCTTGGAACATTCCATCTCTTTTGGCTCATTTAGGTAATATGTGTATAATTACCTTATTTAGGTAATCTCTTTGGGAGTATGTTGGGTGATGCCAGACACTGGGATCTGCTGCAGCTGTTTCTGGCTGGCAAAATATATTTTTTCTGACAAATGCTCAGCTGAAATGCCTCTTGGTTGTTACAAATGTCCCTGGCTAATACCCATATACAACAGTGACAGTAAAAACTTGTGTAAGGCTTGCTGCCATCCTCTGATTTCAGTACCAGTGATGAGAAATGTCGCTAACAGCACAAAAACAGCTACAGAAACTTGTTCAGCAAAGGCCCCAAACATCCAGGTGGTGCTCTCCTGAATTCAAAATTCTCCCACTGCTGGACAAGCACCTGGCTGCTCTAAAGGCAGCTCTGTGGACAACTTTGGCATGTGAGATCCTTACTGCCCCATTTAGGATTATTTTGCTTTTCTGGTATGTTTATATTGGGTGTTCGGGTTTTTTGTCTGTTCAGGATTATTTCTTCTTCTTTT
>VYZS01086721.1:1822-40056 GCA_013400695.1 Neodrepanis coruscans | reverse complement strand
TTTTTTTTTTTTTTTTTTTTTTTGAAAAAACGACCACTTGAAGGTCAGCTGTCAAATGGACTGAGCAATCAGTCCAGGAAAATTGGAAATCATGACATTTTGTGTGTAGGCTGTGAATAATGAGGAACACTCTTTTGATCATTAAAATAGAAATCTATCTATTTTCCAATGCTTTCAGCTCACTAAGAAGGCAGGGGTATGAACACATTGCTGATGATTTGCACTGCTTTCCTGGCAGTACAATCACAAGCTGAAGACCAGGGGCTGGCGGTGGCATGGATCCCACACCAGAGCAGGCTTGGCCAGAGGAGGCAGCTGTGGGTTGCCATGACATTCAATTCCTTTCTGAAAACCACAGACACCCTGAGGCAGGTCCATTTTCTCCTTGGGACTGGACCTCTGTATTCATGACCTCTGGACCGCAGATATGCTTATATTTGTGGATGGAGGCAACTCCACCTCTGAGTGTTATGCAGACCAAGGCATGTCCTCAAATACATTTTGTTTTCATACAGATAAAGAAAATACAAGCCTTGCCTGCCCTGGTGCTAGCACAAACCAAGGCTTTTCCCCAAGATGCAGGTGCAGTGAGCACTGGAAAAGAATGCTGTGACAATTTTATGGTGTATGTCTGAGCTTTGGGGCCCAACTGTATATTTTAGCACCTTACTTTCTGTTCAGAGCACCACCTCTTTCATTGCTTCACTATACTTGTAGGGTGGTAAGACAATGTTCCTGTTTTTTTACTGATAAAGAATTAGGAGATATAACCAGACTTGATCTACTAATCTAATTGATCTACTTTGTAATATTTATATATGCTGTCATTATATGGAAAGTCTAAACAGATCTATCCATTTTATGAGGAAAACAGGATCGCAGTCAGATTACTGCTTTGCTGGTGCAGAGGCTGAATGCAAAATGAGTTGATAACTGCACTTGTGTCCCCAACACTCCAGTTTCAGGAACAACCCTGGGTTCAAAGGCCACCAGATAGAGTCCAGCACAGGCTACATATAGCACTTCGCTGCTGTGCTTCTCAACAGAGGCTCAATACAATGTCAGTCTTCTTTTTTTCTTTTTGTCTTTCCCTGCATTTTAATATGTTGGTAATTCACACAGCACAGTTGTCCGTGATTCAAGGGCAGGGGCAGGGGAATGTGATGCCTGAAGACAAGGACTGTCCTTAAGAGCAGCAGTGGACTGGGATGATGGCAAAGGACTCTTGAGGCACAGCAAAGGGAACCACCTGGTACCACCCAGCCAAGTTGTTTCAACCACCTCAGTGCAAACTCCCAGCCACCAAACCAACCTACAAAATAACATCTTTGTGCATCAAGAGTCAGTATGTTACCTGTGATGCTGCAGCTGTGTACTGCTGGTCTTTTTGATAAAAGTAGTTAGCAGCGAGTAGATCCCTATGTTTCTTTGCTTGTATTGGAATTACATTAGCATGCCTTAGTCTGCAATTGCCAAACAGGTATGAATATTCAGGTTTTGAAGGTTTATACATGCAATTCTGTTTGCAGCAACCAGGCAGGCTCAGCTGTAATCTCTTTCGAAGCTCTGCTCAAAGGAATGAAGGTACAGCACTGGGCATTTTCCAAGTGGGTTTTACATACTTCTGAGTAAGAATTTGAAAAAAAACCCAACAAAACAACAGATAAAATGGGCAAATAAAACAGGAAAGTCTTTTTATATAAAACTGAATCTTTAGCATCTTCCACTGCTAGGATTTCTTTTGGTAGGAAAAATATTGTCTGCTAATTTCAACCATGACACATAATTTATACTCAGAATTTAGATTGTATAAAACAATTTTCAAAAGAAAAATATTCAAAGGAGTGACTAATTTTGGTGTGTCTGGGAACATTTGCTGGATATTTTGCTGGTGTTAATATTTCAGCTATTGGCAGTCAATGCCAAAAAGAAAGTGATACCAACCAGAAAACAGCACAGAATGGGTCATTCCTTTTATAATTCAATGCAGAAGTGAGCAAATACCCAAACCAGTGGAATTAACTGCAGAAGTAAAACTACTGAGGCTTGTAATAGGAGATAGTAATGCTAGCTCAGTTAAAGGTATCTACCAAGCCCTGCTCTTTTAAAAAGAAATAAAATAAACAGCAATTCTTTCAAGCATGTATCTTGACACTCAAATAATTGAAATGGGGTGGAACTTTGGAACTAATATTTTTTGCAGAAAGTATCCAACAAGGTAGTATTCTAGTGAGCTAAAAATGTGTTTGTATCTGTAGAATGGTAGCACTTTTTATTTTTGTAAATAAACAATGTTTACACACACAATCCCTCCCTCCTCAACAATCCCCAAACCATTTTCAGATGTGCTTTTTAGAGGTTTTACAATAAAACTGGAACTGAATTATTGCACTTCCTGTACAGCCCATTGATGCTACTACAGGCAAAAATTTTCTGGACATAATTTTGCTTGTATGGAATAGGAAATTATATCCATTGAGAAAACTTGTTGTTTGATGTGCATATTGTCAGAAATACCAGTAATTTTTTGATGTTATTGTATGTTATTATAAAAGCATTAATTTTTCATTGACTCACTGGCTTTAAAAAGTACTCATAGTTTGCAAAGTACAAAAGGAATATGGAAATACCTTTGCATTTCTGTTTAATAAAACATCACCTGCTGGAAGGCCCAATCCTGAAAGCATGTGGGATGATGATGTTACACAGTTTCAAACCCATCTACATCCTGGTGCTGAGTCTAGTTTTGGGAGCTGGCTGGGACACACCTGGGTATGACATGGCCCTGGGACTGGGGAGACCAGAGATACGGGAATCTGCAGCTCCAATACACCTAAAATACTGATCATCACTGTAAGGCATCAGCATGGCTCTTGTTCCAGTCACGGGCTGGGTAATCATCTTCCTAAAATCAGCCCTTGTCAGTGTCCTCCTGAATGAAGTGCAGATGGTGAGTGTGTGCGGTCCCTCTCTCTTCACTGCGTCTCACAAAATACCTCTCTCCATGTTCCAGACGAGGTAGCTGAGCCCACAGTGCAACAAGAGCTACTTGGGGCTGTGCCAGTGTCACACCACTGTGATGGGGCAGAACACATGTATGTACGGAGAGCAGAGTGGGTCTTTGGTTTTCTGCTGGATTTGCTGGAGAACACTTCCAAGCATCTCTCTTTCCCCACATGTTTCATTTCTCAGTAACAGCACATTTGCTTTTTTTCCCGCATGCTAAATTGCCAGACTGTTGGGTACTCTGCTATAAAATGTATCCTTACTTACTTTTTTTTCCCATGGAAGGACTAAACGTGATAGATAGCAAGGCTGTAGGAATGCAGCCCCACTTCAAAGCAAAACGACACTACTTCAGATCCTTAAGAGTTGAAAGTTTGGATCTGACCTTACACCTCTTTTTGGCTAGAGCAAATGCATTTTCTTTTTGATGAATTTAAAGGCTTAATTCTAATTAAAGGGTGGATGTTACCCATTAATAAACAAAAAGAAAAAAGGTATGTGTCATTACTGGAAGCTGCATTCAGACCGTGGCTGTGTGAACTGAAGTAGTTCTTCCTCAGTGCCATTGCAGCACAACACATTCATAATGCATAATGACTGTGTATGTGCTAATATGCATATCTTTTGTGTCAAATCTCAGTGGAATTGCCCATACTTTTCTTTATTTTCTACAATGTAATGTAGAAAGTTTCTGTTTTCCTAGCAACCATGAAAGCAGCATTTGAGCACAAATATGGACATACTCACAAAAATTGCATATTGGTTGTATAATGTACAATGAAAACTTCATTAGTTATTTTGTGTGAGTCAAGTATTAATTTGCCCTAATTGAAGTTATTATGTAACATAGCATTTATTGTATTATTTAAATATGACATTGCAAACTTGTGTTGGTTTGGAAAGGCACATTATTAATCCAATTAGAGCAGAAGCCATACCCATAGATTTGCTAGCAATCAGCAAAGTATGCTTTTGTTTACATTAACTCTGAACATTCATTGCAATGATTTGTCACTGAATATTTTTCAACTTGAAGACTGGAAAAATACTGAAAAGTGAGAACGGTCTCATTGACAAGGCTAATTTCCATATAATTACAAATTCATCCTACATAGGCAATCAGGTTTATAGCGTGCCCACATGCCTGGCTACATGACCACTGCTGCTGTCAGTCTTTCAGTAGCAAATTAAGACGTGACTGAAATGTGGGTAAATNGGTTGTATAATGTACAATGAAAACTTCATTAGTTATTTTGTGTGAGTCAAGTATTAATTTGCCCTAATTGAAGTTATTATGTAACATAGCATTTATTGTATTATTTAATATGACATTGCAAACTTGTGTTGGTTTGGAAAGGCACATTAGTAATCCAATTAGAGCAGAAGCCATACCCATAGATTTGCTAGCAATCAGCAAAGTATGATTTTGTTTACATTAACTCTGAACATTCATTGCAATGATTTGTCACTGAATATTTTTCAACTTGAAGACTGGAAAAATACTGAAAAGTGAGAACGGTCTCATTGACAAGGCTAATTTCCATATAATTACAAATTCATCCTACATAGGCAATCAGGTTTATAGCGTGCCCACATGCCTGGCTACATGACCACTGCTGCTGTCAGTCTTTCAGTAGCAAATTAAGACGTGACTGAAATGTGGGTAAATGGTCATAGTATACCCAAATTTTCATCCACAGAAAGCTGGGGAGGAGAAGATACTAAGGTCCAGGGCTGAAGCTGTGCTGGGACACCAGTGCTACACTGACAGGTGCATCTGTGGGTAACCCAAGCATGGCATGGGGCAGTCACAGAGAGCTTTAATGTGATTCTTACACCTCTCCTGTCTTCCACCAGTAATTCTGGTTGCAATCAGAGCTAGCTAGTACTTGGGTTATCAGTTAGCATGTACATGTCAAAGAGGCACAAATACCCATTTTGCATTTGCAGTGGTGCCTCCTGCTGCATGGCCCCAACAACTGCTTAAAGAACCTTTGTACACCTTGCTGGCAGTAATGGGAGTTAGTTACTTGTGCAATGCTTCTGCAGGGAGATTTGCAAACTGCAGCCTTGTCCTTCAGAAACTTCTGGCTGTGGCTCAGGTCACTGGGATTACTTCTCTGAACACCTATATGGTCTGAAGGATGTCTTTTGCATGGCAAGGAAATAAAAAGCTATCTGATTTTTTTTGCACAAAATGAGAACTGTGTTTTGCAGACAGTAGGAAACCAAAGAGGATGAGATGACATCTGTGTGACTTTAAACTTTGTCTAAGACACAAACAGAGAAGAAAACCCCAAGAAGTAAATATAGTGACTTGTCAAATACTACAGATTTTGCAAGAAACTATTACTTGTAACTCCAGGGGAAAGAGAAAATTGTTCAAATTTGGTCATCATCCCTCATTAATTTTCACATAAATTTTAATTTTCGTCTGTAAGGCATTAGCACACATGCCAGGTAAACTTGGTATCTCCTTTGTCGGAGCAGCTCCCACCTGTGTCATCACTAGGGGCTGGCTCACAGAGAAGTCCCAAGTCCTGTAGCCTTCTGCCACTCCTGAATACTCTTCCTGGGCTCAGGCAGTGAAAGACCAAACTGGGGCTTGGGGTCTGAGCTCAGGCCTGCCTGTACAGCTGCTCAGCAGGCAACTGGGATGTCCTGGTCTGTGCCAGCTAGGAGTCACTGCTGCTGTTCTGCAGAGCAGGTAGTGGGGGTTGTATCAGGGAAGATGAACTTTTAAATCTTAAGTTAATTGCATTGTTTCAAGGGTATCCAAAAATACTACCTGGGAAAAAAAACCCAAAAACCATTTCAAGGATGCAATACAACCCCCAAGTTACCTGAAAAGAAAGTGCAATCTAGTGCAGTGTGCTTTCACTGTCCCACTCTGTTCCTTCGGTTTCCTTCTTATTTCTTGTGCTTCAGCCTGTGTCCAGGTATTGCTGGTATCTGCTTTGTCTGTGAAAATGAAATACCAGGAGGAATTGCACTTGGTGCAATTGGTGCATGTTTCGGGGTTAATTCACAAAAGGAGCAGGCTGACCCAGGGAATCCCAAGTTGGACCATACAGAGCCAAAGAGGAGTTAGGCGTCCAAGTCTGGCAAGTTTATGAGAAGTTGTCATTAAGGAAAAGTTAAAAGAAGAGCACAAGGGACAAGGATTGACTGATCTCAAATCTTGTATGTCCTCTTGGCTCATATACTCATGCACAAGGGTAATGCGTGCCCAGTAGTGTTAGCAGACTGAAGAGTAGAGATGTGGAGCTTGGTTTTCATGCATCCTTGAAAAATAGCTTGGCTACTGAATATGAGGGAATTTTAAGGCCACGCTTTGTCAGATGCTCCCCAGTGAGACCCAGCTGAGTAACTGTGCTCTAACCTTCTCATGAACTGGCTTTGCTGGGTTTGGGGATTTTTACAGGGCTTAGGTATGAACTAGAGGTCTCTGTGGTTGTGTCAGCTTCTGGTGATATGTGTGCTTCAAGAAATGGGGGCACTGGTAAACAGCTGAGCATGCATTTAATACGTCTCTGAGGCTAAGGACAAACAGAATGGAGTTTATCAAGGATCTTGGGAATAAATAAATATTACACCTAAGTGCACAGAGCAGCAATCAGATGCCCAAATCCCTTGAGAAGTCCAGCTCTAGGACTGGTCCAACTTCCCCTGGAGTCAATAGGAACTGCAAAGAGTCCTGCAAAGGCACCACTGTAACTCATGGTACCAGAACAACTTGGAAATGTTTAAATCATGTTACAACAGACTGCCTTTGCCTGGACACAGAAAAAGTAGAGGAGGTATGTACAATTTCATATTACTTCACTGTATTTTCCAGGCAGGAAAAGGTAGTTTGACAACAAATTACAAATACTTAAACAGGACCCTAATCATAGTTGTATTCATCCTTTAAAAACAACTTACTGAAAAAAGCCCCACCCTAATTTGCAAATTTGTTACCACAGAGTTCTTGAGCTCACAGAATGTTAATGCATTTGAACATGTTTTTATGAGCAAAATAATAAACCTAGATAATTCTACTGTGACTTTGGGTCCTATCTATTCAAACTTCTAAGTCCTTTGGGACAGAGCCTGTCTGTCTTGATTTATGTAGCACTTCTCAGAGTGGGTCCCATTCTAATGAGTAATAGTTCTCAAGATGGCAAATGTACCAATATACAACCCTGAGAGTCTAGCTGCAAAAACAGAGTAGGGTCCCATTAACACTTTTAATAAACAAACACATTAATCATTATAGTTAGCGATTTACCCATGGGGGTAATCCCAAGGGAAAATAACAAATTTTCATTCTTTTGATTACCTGCCTCTGCTGTTTCCAAAGACGTCCCCTGTGTTTCTGGAAGGTGCCTTCCTGAAATGGGTCTTTCAACTTCTGCAGCTGGTCTTTGAACCTTCTCCAGACCATGACCTGCCCCTACATATCCTGCTTAAATTTATCCTTCAATGGACTTCAAATTAGGATCATCAAACACTCTGAACTCTTTCTGCTTCTTCAAAGACATGAGTGCACAGACAGGAAGGCACTCTGACACATGGACTTTGGGGAGTCTCTCTACCATCAAGAAAGCTCCTGCCTTTTGAATGAGGACTCTACAATACCATATAACCTTAAGTGTGAGTCTGTATCAGGTAGAAACAGAACACGATCATCACTGTGTGCTTCTGGCCAAATGCATCTTAAAAAAAGCTGTAACTACGTTTATAGTGTGATACAGATCCACATGTGATGGTTTATCTGCTGCTCTGATTCCTTTTTGTTAGGAAAAAGATACAATTACTGCCATACTTTGGCTGGCAGGCTCAAGTGTAGGAAACCTCAAACTAAAAGTTAGTTTTCCAAGGTTAAATTCCAAAACATTTTGCACTACTAGGAATTTAAAGGACAGCGGAAATGACGGCTACCCCAATCACATGCAAAGCAAAAAATAGTAAAGAACAGAGTAAAATATCTATATAAAACTATTTTCAATTATTTCTAATATTTCCAGATTGTTTTCATCAGCTTCTTTAATTTATTCAGTGACCAACCTAGTACTCATGGTCTTGCCTATAATTTCCCAAGAAGTTTCCAACAGCAGGTCACTGTGGCTCCTCAGAATACCACCTTAAATTTTGTTTCTTGCCTGGAATCAGCAGAAGCCTTTTTATTATCTTCACAGTGTAGTAGAGAAAATTTAGAGAAATGATCCAGAGCTGTGCACGTATTTCTGAAAGAGATTTGCATCAGTTTCTCTGCACCCATCTGTCATGCTAAACTAGACCACTCTAGACCACGTTTACCTCTGGTTCTTCAGTGGTTTGGGCTAGTACAGGTTTAACTATGGCTTAAAATTGTAGCAACAGCTGAAGGCCAATTTATGACTTAGTACCAACATTTTGGGGGGAAGCCAGCTTTCTGGGGGAGCTCCAAAGCAATGCTCTCCTGTATAACACAATCAGATTTCTGGGAAACAAGTACAGTGATGAGGCCCTCAAAAAACTGGAAGGAAATAATTTGCATGAATCTCTGCAACAATACTGCAGAAGTAAAAGATGCAAATTTAGGACAACAGAGAGCATTCATTTCCATTCATTTTAGTGACTTATTTTAATATGAAAGTAATCAAATAAGCATTTCAGTGGTGATACAAACATTTGACACCAGAGGTGCATACTGGCTTCTCCTACATTAAATGAAGTCAGTATTGAAAATGACAATTGCCTGTTTTCAGCTTCTCAGTAGATAGGGAATAGTTTTGCACACTTTGACACAGTCCTTGATAATCCCCTGACTTTTAATAGTTAGGTGGCAGGCAGTCTTTCAGACAAGACTAGCTAAAATCCATCATTTGTATGAGGGAAATTCAGCTCAGTCCACTAGATCTACAGTAGATCTACAGCCAGATTCTCTACTACAGAAGTCAGTAGGATTACTGAAGTGAAGCACAATCACCCTAAAGCTGGTGTGGGGATTGTCACCCACGTGTGTGTTATATACAGGCCTGCTATGAGGAATTGTTGAAGAGCATCGAGTACAAAGCTCAGGGCCAGATCCAGACATCAACAAACTGTGAGATACTGGTTTAGCCAAAACTTACCAACCTTAAGTTTGAATTGGAGCCAAACTTGCTCACTTTATGCATTTTAGCACAGAGTTTGGGTTCAGGCTCTGTTCTGAAGAACATGCTGGTTTTGACACCATCCTAACCATGCACACCATCCCTCTGTAACTGCATCAGTTTCTCCATCAAAGACATCCAAGTCTCTTCCAAAACCCCCGTAGGGGAAAACTGTAATGTAACGATAAAGATCTCAATGCATATTAGAGACAACTTACAAAACCCCCAGAGACTAAAATGCTGAATGCCCAGTGAACACCAAGGCTGTGTCTGAATTTAAAACTTTCCAGTAGCTTACAATGGTAATTCCACCCTAACCACCACTTTGTTTTTATTAAAGAAACAAAAAGAATTTCAAAAACTCTTCTACCTAGAATCACTTGTTTCTGCCAAGCGGTTGTTCATGATGGCTAGAGCACCCACCCCTGCAGAGAAACCGTTTTGTCTTGTATTGATACAAACATTTCTTGGGTAGCCGTTGGCTGTCTCGGACAACTGCTTTTGCAAAATGGCCAGGGAGACTTTATTCGATGCCGTGAGCTCCCTCATGGAGATCATCTCTCCAGAGAGCCTCCTCCCCTCAGTGTCACTGTCATACTGTCCGTCAGCGTCCACTGAAATGTTGTGTCGACGCAGGCGAGCTCCTGGGGTGATGGCGTTGCGACGGCTGAGGCGAGTACTTGATTTATGGCACTTTGGGCAACATCTGCATTCGAATTTTTTCAACACCCAGTTCAAAACTTGCTTGATTACAATTGAGATGACATTAAAAAGAGAGTATATGCAACATACCCCCATTAATATAAATATGAAGTTTCCGAATCTGTATAATCCCTGATTTTGGTACGCAGCATTTTGGCTGCTTACCAAATCTCCAAAGCCAATGGTGCTGAAGGTGACAAAGCAATAGTACAAGGAATCAACGTAGTTCCAGCCTTCCACTGCCGTGTACATTGCGGAGGCACAGCAGGAAAGGGTGATAGCAAAAATTCCCAGAATCAGCAACACGTGGTAAACAGACGGCTTCCAGCCCACAAGGCTTCCCACCCCAGACATAGCGGGCCCCCTTCGGAAGTTGGGAGGTAGGAGACCACTTCTTCGCAGCTGTCTCTCATGGCACGCCTTCATGATAAATGCCAGGAGGGAGATAATGCGCTCCAAGAAGAGGTTGAAGAAAAGGATAGTCCCAGCACACCCAAAAAGGCCATAAACGATGAGGAATACCTTTCCAGCCACAGTTGCTGGTGTGGTCATTCCAAAACCTATGGTGCGGAGATAAATGGGTAACATTAATGACATAGGTTTTCATGCGTAAGCTCAGGATATATGTAACTTAACAAAAGTCTCATCTCACTGGACAAAAGGAGTGCTATCTCTAAGTTGGCTTAGACCAACATAAAACTAAGTTCTGTAAAGAATAAAGAAGGCACCAAAAAAGTTAATGAGATGACTAAAACTCAAAAGCAAGAAAAAAGAAAGGCAGTGTATTAACAGAGCAACCTATAAATGCAGGTGGATGACTGAGCCCAAACTTCTTCAAGGTGGCATGAAGTGAAGAAGCCATTTCCCTGCTCCCACAGGTGCCAACCAGCATGGCCAGTTTAAGCTCTCTGTTCACAAGCTGTAACGCAGTGCAACACTTTTGTTATGGAGGTCCAATTGTATCATTCCCACTGAAAAAATTGGAAGTTTTCAGTCTGTATAACAGGAAGAAACTCACCTCCCAAATTTTTTTATAAGCATAACAGCACTTTAAAGTCCTATCCAAATCCCAACTGTGACTAGCCCACCTGGTATCATCACAGAGGGAAGGAAAAGCTATCACACTGCAGAACTGCCTGGCAAACTGGGAGCATTAGGAACTCGCAGACTGATAATTATACCAGAGAAAAACATTGCTGCACAGTAAACAGAAAAATCAGAGGACATAAACTTGGGGAAGATCCAGCAACAATATTAATTCACCTCTTCTTTATAAGAATTACTTATTGTAACATTACTTATTATTATGAAATTACTCATACACATAATTTTATAAGTAAGCAGCAATACCTTGTAGCTGCAGATGGTTAAACAACAGCAAAAATGATCTTAAATTTGCATGCAAATAAACACAGTAAATTTACTCCATGTTATTTTATGAAAAAGATTTACATATATTTCACATACTATCTCAGGAAGATTCTTCTGAAACTCAATTCTGCAGGTATTGCCCTTGTTCTGCTACTCTTCCCTGTAAAAACACTTGGTGGTTCAGTCAAAAAGCACACTGACAGGATCAAGGTGACTGCTCACGTCCCATAAATAATAACTGCTTATAACCTAAATCAATGGTTTGCGAAAAATCCATATGCTGAAATTTACCATATTGTTCCACAAAAATATCAAGCAATTAACATATTCAAGGAGGTAAATATCAATATCAGACCACATAAATAAAAGTTTGCAAAGAAAAAGGAGCTACTTTTAGCATAGGGCATAATGAAATCATTACAAAGCATAATGAAATCATTAAATCCAATTTATTACCATGACGCACCTTTAAACAGCAACAGGAAAATATTCCTTGTGTATAATGAGTTGAGATTGCTGCTTGAAATCTAGTTTTATTTTTGCAATGGCTGTATTTTTCTAGGTAGTTTATCTGTGCTCCCTTCCTACTTTGCATTGAATTTCTCATTGAATGTAAATACTCACGACAAGTTAACTCAGACATATCACTTCAATGACATGAATGTGCAAGAGGAAAGAGGTGGTCCTATTTTCACAACAGATTTGGCATACTTGGAAACAGCTGTGTACCAGCAATTCACACTGTATTGCATAATTTGAGTTACCTGGTGTGGTGGAAATTGTCCTTGCCCCGTGGCAGGGGCATTGTGAATAGATGATCTTACAAGTTCCTTCCAACCCAAACTATTTTATGATTCTATGATCAATATCTACATAGTAAAAAGAGTAAGAGTCAGTGAAAAACTTGCATAATATTATCAAAGAGGTAATTATATTTTGTTTTCTGGATCCACTGTCTCTCCATTTTTTACTATTAAAAAGATCACCTTTGAGCAGACCTCACGAACCTGCCTTGGGGTTTCAGGCTTAACGTGGTTCTTCTCAGATCCTTCTCCTCTGTGGAGTGGACCTGATCTCTGGTTCAGGATGGCTGCTAGCAAAAGCTTTCTCATTTAATGATGAATATCCACTAGTGCTTGGTTCTCAGAAGAAGCTGGGGAGCCTGTTGTGATTGCCAGATAGGGATACACAGCCAGCTTGTTATGGAGAAGGCATCTGTTCTCCTGGGCCTTGTCAGCAAAGCATTTAAACATGTGCTTCACAGCAAGCATGTGAACACCACCATCAAAATAAATGGGTTTATTGTCCCACACATGGGTAGAAATCTATTAATTAGAAAAAAAAAAAAAAAGACAGTGACAGTTTGGATCAAGTTGCAAATGTGCTGAAGCTTTTTGGTATTTTCTATGATCATTCATGAGAGGTGGTGAGGTTTTATATTTTTGATGCAGTTTGTTTCATAGAGATTTTCTGAAGCAAAATTCAGTATGTAGCTATGCAAGGTGAAAGGCTCTGTCACAGCAATATGAGTGCTAAGAAACATATAAAAAAGGCAAAAGGTGAGATCAGGCAAACATAGAATCACAGGATTATTTAGGTTGGAAAAGACCTTTAAGATCGCTGAGCCCAGCTGTTAACCTAGCACTGCCAAGCCCACCACTAAATCATGTCCCTTAGTACTTCAGGTCAACAGCCGATCGAGAGAAGGGCACTCATGTACTTTTTGTACAGGTTCCTTCTTAGCTTTGTTTGTCCCTTTGGCATCACCTGGACCACAGGGGGTTAGTCCCAGTATGTTCACTGTACATCATCTCTGAGCTCAGCGCCCACTCAAGGCTAAGGTACATCACGATGCCTGGATGAAACAAATAAATCCAGAACTACCTGTGCTTCTGAGACAGTATAAGGAAAAAAAGCACAACAGTGCTGTGCATTTTTCATGGCCCTGAGACATATTATAAAGGTACCTTGGGGTTGACTTTGTGTGGCTCAGATGCAATATTTCAACTGCTCTCATGCTAATTCTGCCTCACTCAGACCCACCACTTCAGATACAAGCTCTATGGCAGCATTAATTTCATCTGTTTGATACGTCTTCTCCCTAAACAGAACTGGTAAAGATGAGTTGATAAAAACTCTCTTCAGCAGCATCTCATGAATAAGTGCTGGCAGCTAATGAGACCCTCATCATGACTTGTATAACAGATTTTTTGGTTACAATTCTACTCATCTGGGGTTTTAAATTACTTAGGCTGGTGATGGATTCAAGAGGTGATACAGCTGGACAAACTTGTGACATACTTCCTGTTGTTCTTGCTTCCTTTTCTTTTACCCATCTTCTTATGGGTAAAAGAGATAGTTGATACCAGAAGACAAAAAAGAATAGCAGCTTTAGTACCTATGAGCTCTTATCTGAGGCCAGTTGCTTTGACAATTATCTTGTCTTACTATATTTTGAGACTAAAAGTGGTGACAGTTTTCCAGTCAAGATGTGTTTATGATTATTCAGAGATGGAATAAAGTTTTGGTCACCTCAAAAACTAGATACAAAAAAATCTTCCATCTTTTACCATGGCATAATGTGTCCCTGCCTCTTTCAGCCAGTTCTTATGCAGCTGTCCTGCCGTGGGACTTTGCTTACAAAGGCAAAGGGCAATCACTTTAAATCCCAGAGTGAAACAGTTCATCAGAGTAGCATTACCTGTACGCCACCACATAACTATAATGTAGTTACATCTAAAGGAATAAAAGAAACTACAATGGTTGAATACAAATTTTTAAACAAATGATTCCTCAGAAATAATAACAAAACCAACTATAACCAGAATGCCGCTTTCAGACAGGAATTCCTGCAAGATCAAGACGAAGCTCTTACAGACTGGTCACCAAGAGATAAGGGTTACAGAACACAGAGAATCAAAGAGCAACCAATTTTGTTTCATATCTTCTCCACACTCGCTTTACTTCAATGCTTTCCAGTAGCCCTGGTTGGTCTTTATTGACTAATATGTATACTGTATCAAGGAACAAAACACTCTACTCTGAATTGCATGTTTGGCTACCAGTGCTTCCTTCAACCCTTTTCTATCTGTTAGTATTTCATTATTATTTCCCTGAGAATCATACCTGTATATTTCACAATTGCCTCTCATTTATTCTATAGCTCCTACCACCTAACATCCAGAAACAGTTGCCTTGGATACAGGGTCACAGCTCAGAGCTGACAAAACCGCTGTATCCAGTGTTTTTACCCAAGGAATGAGAATACTATAAGTCTGTTCTTCCACCTGGCTTTGCAGACCACAAATTAAAAATTTACTTTCCCTTTAACAGCTTTCTCAGCCCACTTTACTAAAATACTCTCCTTTGGGCTCAAACAGTAAAGTTTTTAGAGCTTTTCCACTGCAAAGCCTTAATATCAAAGTTGCTGTAAAATCCCATTTGATCTTATTTAGATTACTATCTGGAAACATCTCCTGAAGAGTAGCAGTCTGACCAGCACTGTGTGAAATAAGACTCTTCAAGCTGGACCCATGCTATGCCTGAAGACATGAGATACAACTGCAGTTTTTAGGGTTGGCCTAACCTGTATCATACACAAGCTTGTATTCCTTGATGACCTATGTACTGAGCAAATATTCCATGGTGAAAATACTGAGTGACTATGCAAATAAGTCTGACTGACTGACTCCCATAATCATTCTATCTATTGATCCATCCTTGGTAATACATATATGCAAATTCAAGATTAATATGCAGGCATCTTGTGGCATCTTCTAACTTTTTTTTAGTAGTTTTAAAGATATTCCTCTAACATGAGGAATGGACTTGTTGTCCTCAAAGTCTACAGTAAATAGTTGGTTAGAATTCCTGCAAATTTGCTGTGTGAACCAGAGTGAGCTATACCAGGTTTGGGGGGTTTTGTTTGTTTGGCTGGGTTTTTTTTGCAGGGGGAAGGGTGTGTTCTAACCGAGTGTTCAGTACAGAAAAATGCACATACATGCACTCAGAGACTATGAGAAAAGATGCCCAGTCTATTTGGTTAAAAAGACCACCATTATAAGCTTAATGAATGTAGTAAAAAACCATCTGGGTCTCTGCTGCAGCTCCTTGTTTCATGTCCACCTGTGAAATATTAGTCAGATGTTTGAGACAACTGCTACTCAAAAGGAGCTACGCTGGCAGAATAGAGCCGGGATATGATTAATTGAATATTAAAGAGTTTAAAGAAGCTGCAGGCAATTATTCAAGGCTTGCCACAGTATCAGTTTTATTCTGTTTACACACAACTGTGACCAGGTTATTGGTCATCCAAAGCACTGCGATGCGTAACATCAGTGAACGCCAGAATCGATCACCCTCAGCATTTCACTGCTGGCCATGATTTAAACCACAGGCTAAAAAGTCATGACCACATATTCATTCCTCTTTAAAGTACATCGGTTTTAAAAAGAGTTAATAGAATTGTAAGCCTAAAATAACCCAAGTTCCCTTGGAAAAAAAAAGTGATTAAATTTGCAATGATGACATTAAATAACTAAAAGGTGAAGTTAATAAGTAGTTTTTAGTTACCAGATGCATGTGAAAGGTACAAAAAGAGACTAAAAAGTAACAGTATTTTTCTGTAGAGATGAATGACAAATATGAACATAAAATTATTCCCAGACGTGACTTGTCAGAGCTGGAAAGGAACAGCTTGTGCCCAGAACTGGGACACAGCAGGGCAGTTCCACCAGGGCAGGAGTGCTGGGACTTCCCAACTTCTCCAGCAACCTGTGATTCCTGCATGTGGGCAACGGGCTTGCACTCCCATGGGCATCCATGGAGAGCAGTAGGATGTCATGAGGGTCTCCCTTGTGGGAATGATGCAAGAGGCTCCTGAAACAGAGAGTGGTGTGATGGAGAGTACCCAGAGCTGCTGGTGGCTGTGGTCCTGAGATTGAACAGAGTACTCATGTGCTCTGGAGAGGAAATTTTGGAGCAGAGGTGGTGATGAAGGACCTCTTCTGCTAGAAAGTGGACAGGGCAGCCAGCTGGGGGATAAGAAGCTGCAAGGAAACCTGTCTCATGAAATCCCTGAAGATGGGAATGTGAAGCTCAACCCCACATGCAGAGTACTTACATGCAGAGGTGCTGCCATGTGGGGCTGATACCTTCAGTGGGAAGGTGAAAAGAGGACCCTCCATGCCTTAGGAGAAGGTGTCATGCATGACAGAGCCGGAGCAACATATTTAGTGTGAAGGATATGCTGGATCTGAGAGGAGTAAGGATGAGGTTTCTTCTCAGAAACTTCAACTGTTACTACCTTGATGGGGTCTAAAGTGTTAGGGGTGCCCTCTAAAACACCTTAGAGAAGGACAGAGGACTAAACCTCGTCAAAACCTGGCTGCTCATGAGTGTTTACCTTCTCCTTCCCAAGTGTGATTTTTTCTACACTGACACCTTCTAGTTGAGCTTTCCAAGAAAGATCTTCAGTTTCTAGTGGGTACTCAGCAGGTACACTTATCAGCTCAAGTGGCCTAACTTTTGTAAATTTGAGTGATAAATGACCTTTAAAAAGATAAACACTGGGGCTTCAGCTTCACCAGCAGCACTCTTGCTCTATTCATTCATCAGAAGTCAAGCCAAGCTTTTTTTCTTTGCTGTACTGCATGAGACCCTTCTGTGTACAGCATGTGAAGAAAGTGCATACCAAAGACTAACTAACAAGTCCACACTTGCTCACTACTAAATGCCATTATCCTAAAGATATAGTCCAATACATACATAAGGAGGTCTGGCCAAGCTTCTTTGGCACAGAACCAAGCCAAGGAAGAATCAGAAGTGTCTCTAAATCAGTTTTATGGGGTGGCTACTCCTTTATATACCTTGTACAAGCAAATGGGGACTGACTTGTGCCAAGCCACCAGTGTTGCCAGCTAAGCAGCAGCTCTGGCCTGAGGTCTTGCTAAGCAGTACCCCCTGAAGAGGGAACACATGGAAGAGTCATGGGCTTGAGGCTCAAAATCTTTGGCAAGCTTATATTTAGATTTTCTAGCTAATCTTCCTGCAACAGAGCATGGTTTCCAATAAGAGAGAGGGGGCCTCTACTAAACAGAAATGATGGGACAATTAAGCTCAGAGAAGGATGAAAATCAGGAGTAGGAATTCAAACTGCAGAAAGAAAAGAAAGAAAAAGAAGAAAAAGAAAGTCAGGACTTACAAACTGGCACTATTCTCGCTGAATTGACTGTAACGGGATGGAGGTGTCCTGTGGTGTGATAATCTTTTCTATTAACATATTGTTCATAAATAAACTTTCTTTCAAGGTTTTATTGTTCTTATAAATAACATAATGTTCTCTGCTAAATTCTTGGGGCCAATTTTGTCTCTGTTTTACAGTCATAAAAATGAAGATTGAATTTATTTTATGTTGCCTTTCTTGGACGTATCTTAAACTAGATGATACTAAATGCACTCTTGTTTTATCTCTTTCCCTTGGCACAGCTGCTCCTTGGTACTCTAATGGCTCGCTATAACAGAAAGAATATGGGCCATTTTTCCCTAAATCAGTGCTAAACCATCTCACAAAGGAGGACTTCCAGGAAAAAGCGGATGAGAGCAGGGTGCTTTCCCTTTTGGTTGTAGCCTGTCTCCTTGTGAATTAATCTAAACTAGCCCTGAGCTGCTTCTTGTGGCTGCCTCCACACCTGATTATTGCAGGGTCCTGTCTCTGGTTCTAACAGCTGGGGAAAACCATTTTGCTGTAACCTTTTCTGAAATGGTGGTGGTGTTAGTAATGAAAAAATACATCCCACATGCTCCTCGGGTTTTAAGTAAGTTACCTTACTGTGGAAAACCTCTCCCTTGCACTAGGGTCTAAGGGTCTTCAGACGTTTGAATTAACAGCCATCAGGGTAGTGTGAAACCCCTGCTCACATTCCAGGTCCTGTGCCCTGGCTTACTGTCCTGCCAAACCTGACCTAAAACACATAGGTTTCTGAAACACTATGAGAGAGAGTAAACATCCCTGAATTTAGAGTAACTATTTAAAAAAATCTGCAGAAAACAAAAGCATGATAACCAAGAAATACACGAAGTGTGTTCCAGTAACCATAGATATACATGATGGCGCAGTTCATGGATCCCAAGAGTCACCAATTCCTTCTCTCTTGAGATGTGCCAAATATCTGAAGCCATACGTTGCCACTTCCCCTGACCTTCCTACAGTCTTCATGCAGCTGATGATTAAAGGAGAACATTGTTTCAAAAGTAGATTTCTCTTACAATCATAATTTTTCATCCCTTAAAGCTGTTTCCATTCTTATTTTCCTATGTTTTTTGAGAATGTTTCTTGTGTAGAAAATCATGTATCTAAGCAACACCCTAAGAGAAAAAAGCTTATGTCCTGTCATTTCAAACAGTGTTTCAAACCTTAGCATTCACACCTGCTTTTGCTGTTTATTGCAACTTGAACTTGCATGTCAGATTACTGTGTAGACCCAGGGTTGAGAAATTTTATTTTTTTGAACTGCAAGGGAAAAAGAATAATGGCATCCAAATTTTGTTATATTCTTGAAACATTATTGGCTTCGAAAGAATACTTGCACATGTACTGTCACTTCAGTGCCAGTACCTCTCATAATACTTCTCCTTTCAGGCTAAGAAACAGCATTATCTGAATTTTGTAAGTGATCTTGGGCGTATGTCGTACTTCTCCACATAAGAAGTCTGATAAAACAAGATGTCACTTGTGGGCTTTCTGAGCCTTATAGATGGGAAAGGCTGTTTGATGGTTATATTGCTGTCTTATCTTTTGTCTGGATTCAACAATAGACTTGCAGGCTATTTTTCTTCTGCCGCTGGTGTTTGTGTAGGTAGGTGTTCAAAGAACATGTTTCTTGATAGCTGTCTCAGCTCTTTTGCTTGACAAAGAGTTAGCCTATAGAGATGGACTGGTGGGATAAAAAGACCCTAAGCATGAAAACATCTTTCTAATTGTTTGGGTGGGGTTTTTTCCTAATCTCTGTACAAACTTCTACAGTTACAACTTAAGGGAAGAACTCTGATAAATCCACCTGGACTTCTTAAAAGTTTAAATATGCCTTCATGAGTCCCTTATTTTAAAAAGTTCCAGCTGAAAGCAAAGAAGCAAATTGTCAAGTGTCTTTTTGCTTGGGCAGCTCTTCCAACTCATTCATGAAGTCACAAAGATTTTAAGTAACTATAAAAGAAACACAGTGTTGCAGAAATACAGGGTGACAGGAGTGCTGACTAACCAGTTATTGCCCATTTTCTACTTCTGCATTTAAGTCTTCCTTCCTTAGTATGCATTTCCCTTGACTACTTTTAAATTTAATGACACTGAACAACTTCGCCACATTACCCAGGTAATTCTGAGCTTTTGATTTCATCTGAGATCTTCCTAGTCCTCACAGCCCTAACAATAGCCATTTCTGTAAATCAAATAATTTTATCAAACAGCTTCTTTCTGCCTCTCTCATGAAAATCACAATTTGGATTTATGATCTTTACACCGCAGTAATTTCCCTTCATTTGCATCAGTCTTAAAGCAAACTTGACTCCATACACATTGAGCATGAGTGACACTGTATTTTTTTTGCCCTCAGGAGATATATGGTCTGCACAATGCTCAGGCTGAGCAAAGAGATGACAAAATACCCAATAATGGAAAACTGAAAGGATTTTATCTGGTTTTAACTGAAATTTACTGAATTAGTTTCTCACCCAGTTCTCACACATGCAAATTTCCCCTAGTTGCAGTTTCTGACATGATTAAATTTGCCTGTGTAAGACTTGAGAATGAAAGGGAAACATTTAGCCAATCATTTCTGATGGGGACGAAGCTGCAGTGGTACAAGCTCAGAAAGGTTAAAATCCATTGAGGGATCACTGTGGGGCTACACCTGTTATCAAGGTATTACTGCTTTTTTCATCCACTTACTATGCTTTTTTAAACACCAGCAATAGCAGTGTCTCACCCATACTAACTAATCCCATATGTTAACATCAAACCATTCAATTTCTTATCTTATTCCACTCCAAAGCTTTAATTACTTGAAAAAGCTCCTAATGCTTTGCTTCATCTAATGCAATTAGATTTAATTTTTATTCTGCTTCTCACTTGATTCAAGAGAGATTGCACTGAAACCTCCTCTGGTCTATGTGGACCAGACAGTGCCATCCACAGACCCACCAAGCTCGGGGAAATGTATTATACACAGTAATAACAACTGCTGGCAACAGCAGACCTACATTTGTTTTATAAACCTAGTGTGCTAATAAAATAAGTAAGCAGGATTTCCTAAAGCTCTGTAGACTGGTCTGCTATTGACTTCAGCAGATATAGGCTACTGAGGAGATATTTGATTTGTCTAGATTGCTATGCAATTGCCCCTTGGATTGTAACTCTATTTGTTACTTAAGTGTTTCTATTTCCAAAAGGTTTTTAATATCACTTTGAAGATGTACTGTGCTCAGGAAGACTTTCACATTTCAAATGTTCACCAGCATGAACCCTAATCTTTGCCCTTAACCACCTTCTCCCAAAATGCCCTCAGAAATATAATTGGTGCTGACACACTACAAAAACTGTCTCTTTTGATAAAGGTAAGCAAGGTTCACACAGGTCATGGTCACAGGTTATGTTTCAAATAACATCAAGCTTCATTCTAAAAATTGCAGATTAAATGTTCCAGTTGGGTTTCTGTTGCTCTAACCCTGATGCTACTATTGCAAGAGGTAAAAAGTCTCACTGACTTCAACAGCTGCAAATATAACGTAACACTGCATTCATCAAAATAAAGAAATGACATTGTATTTTCCAGCACAACACCAGGAGTGGGTATGGTTACATGGTGTTAACTGCTGACAGAACTATCCTACAGTTGTTTTCCTCTTCTCTCCACAATGCAGAGCAATTAAAGTTTGCATAAAAACAAGACAGTGTGCTGGCAAAGATGACCCATTGGTACTAGTGAGAAAAAAAATCTGAGGTGTGTATGATCAG
The DNA here is from genome assembly GCA_013400695.1 of Neodrepanis coruscans. Classification (NCBI taxonomy): domain Eukaryota; kingdom Metazoa; phylum Chordata; class Aves; order Passeriformes; family Philepittidae; genus Neodrepanis; species Neodrepanis coruscans. The sequence continues at coordinate 18,849 of VYZS01086721.1, read as the reverse complement.
TGTCAAACTGAAGACAATCAGAGAAGGAAGAAATAGTTAGACTGAAAAAGAATGGAGGATCAATAGCAGGATTAACACAAGGGAACACAGACAGGTGTGATGAGGAACAAAAAGAAACTGTAAAGCTTTACTTTTGATTTCTTCGGTAGTTATTATGCAAACGACTGCAAGGATGTCAAACAAGTATTCAAAAGTTAAACCAGCAAACAAATCACCAGTAGAGAATGGCATACAATGAGAGCCAGGGGGAGGAGAAGAGGCAGCTGAAGGTCGAGAAATTAAGAGTAGTTGAGAAAGGCAGGTGAGTGGGGAGCATTAGCTAAGCTCTAAGAGAAGGAAAGGGGGCATATCCCCAGGAGAGCAAAGCTGGGGGAAGACTCTAGGGACTGACCAGGCTCCATGGGAACACAGCCCATAGGGTTTGCAGAAGGATTAGGATTTATGAGCCTGCAGTAAACAGGGCAGCTGATAAGACCAGTAATTATGATCCCTCACCGCTCTTACAGACAGGATAACTGGTTTACAGGGAGGTTGCTTAGTAATGGAGATGGACTGGCTGGAGCCACATGTGTCAATCACCTCCATGGATAGAAAGCTGTCAAAGCCCACCAATTTGGCACACCAATGTTTGGTTTGCAGTTACAAGTACAAGCTCTTGTAAATGCATAGGGAACTAAAATACAACTATTTGCTACCTAGGAGGACTATCACTGAAGACCAAAATGGGTGTTCTACTAAGCACGAGGTACGTGCTCACTAAGCAGACATTGCTCCTTCAGTTACCTGAGTAGAGGGACCCTGAAGGCTGCAGAAATGGAGAATTCATGATTACGAAATCCAATTAGTCTTCATTTTGAACTTGAACTTTACTTGTACATAGTAAGGCAGGGTAAAATTTCCCCTGACTTCTGAGATGCTGGACCGTATCTCATGTAATGCTGGGCAAATTCTTTAGTTCTTGATGCTACAGAGAGGGTCTGTGTTTTGGGTGGCTGCTCTGAGATTCTGTGGTGTTTGACATCCAGTTTGGAGATCCCAGGTTTCAGTGCTCCAGCTGAGCACCTCAAACTCCATGGCCACAGCAAAAAGAAGTGCAATTTGCTTGTCCCCAACTAAACTTCTCCAGCAGTAAAACAACAATTAGATCTCCACTGTACTTACGTATTTTGAAACATTTGGTTTGATACCTAGGGTTTAATATTTAAGAAACCTCTGAGACTCTCAGGTTAAGTAATCTGAAGTGCTCTATAGAAATCACTCAGTTTAGATGACTGAAGCACAGTAATAGCTTTATTTTCTGTGGCTGGCATAACTATACAGGGGCAGGCAAATCCTAAACAATACTGAGACTGATTAAAATAATATTTTCAGATTTTTTTTTTCCTTTTAAAAATGTCTTTATATTTAAAGTACTGAGGCTTCTCCCTCTTGCCTTATAGAATAAAAACCTCCAAAATTTAGGAGCAAAATTATTTCATCGAGGCAATGGGGACACCTCAAGTCACCCATGTAATTACATGGATGTACTCCAAGTAAAGCTTCCTGTTGTTGCTCTCAAGTATAAGAAGGCAAGCTGTGTTTTCGATTACTTTTCTGCTCAGAACACACAACCTATGCCCACACATTTACGATATTCCTATCAATGGTACCTAAAGAAGTTTAAACTCCTATACAGCTATGGCAAGCAAAAAACATTACTATGGTGCCAGGTCTTTATCTGAGGAAAATCACTGTAGGATCACTTCTCTCCACAGAAATATGCTGGCCACTAACCTGCTGACCTCTGAGCCTCTTGCTCTCTGTTCTTTATCGAGACTGCCCAAGCGAGAAAATAACTACCAGAAATCCACTGGCACATTGATGAAAACATGACATGTACCTAAGGAATCAGATCTGCCTGAAACACACTTTCATGCTGGCTGCAGACCGTGTACAGGATGGCAAAGACAAATAACCTGACACTGCAGCTTAATAATACTGCTTGCTCTTCCATCTGCTTTCCCATTTTGTTTTGTTTGATTATTTCTTAACTTTAGGAAGGTCAGCTCTGGAGGCAACTCCCACCTAATCTCAAGTTTCTGCAAAAACTGCCTGTACAAGCCGCAGAGAATTGCAGAGACCTGAGGAGCACAGCACTGATGTTGATCAAGTCTATACTTTGGTTTGGCTGTTGCCTTTTGGTTGCATTGGCTGTATAGACAGTGAGACTGCATTGACAAAGAGCAGAGAACCAGAACTTCCCATGGCTATGGCTCAAATTCATATCCTGAAATACAGCAATGAAGAAGACAGGACAAACATATTTTCCCCTTAAAGCCTTTAGGAGGAAAACTATTCGTGAAATTTCTTGCCAAGTTATCCTATGAAGTGCTTGCTCTTGCAGGCTCACCCCCTGGCTCTGATTATGAGCTCATGAGCTGTCCAATGGTATTTTGCACATCACTTCCATTAAATTGTCACGTTCAGAATATCTGGACTTCAAGATTTTCTCATAAGACTACTACACAGAGCCAGAGGATACTCCAGAAGCAAGTGGTTATGGCGCTTAGTTTGAGGAGCACAAGCAGAAATGATGTAGTGAGTATGCTGGATCCCTACAGAGCACCTGGAGAGAAGGTCTAACCCAACTGACATCCTAAGCAAGGAGAGAACAGCTCCTAGAAGCCAGTGAGATGGCAGAAAACACCAGAACATCGTGTCTCTCATTTCAGATGAGAGCAGAAAATGCCCCATCAATTTGGGTGGAGCTGTCAGTCTACAGGAATATTGAGTCATTTAACAGGATACCTCAGGGATAATGAAAGGACGAACATTATCTGCTGCTCACTCCTACACACTGTGCCCTGAACACCTGTGCAGCCTTCACACAGCTGTACAGAGAGAGGATCCTTGTATCTTTTCTTCCATGGGGCCCTTCTGAAGCACCCATAACCCAGAGATGTTCCATCCCAAACAAACCACCCACAGTAAGGGTGCTTTTTCCAATTACATTGAAAGATCACTTTTACATATTGAAGTACTTCTTTTGAACTGATTTTTAACATCTGATACAGATTTCTATAAACCAATTATGCCACTTGATTTTTGACACATATGTACTTACACATAAGAAGCTTAAAATCCAAATTTGCTAAGTCAATGCCTCAGTATGTTTTACTAGACAGACACTGGAGGTTTATTCTAACAATTAAGAGAGGAAAAGAATTTGGGTACAGAGTCTAAACTCACAGACTGAGTCAGAAATCCAGAGCTTCAGGCATTTCAGAGCTGCTTGATGTGCCAGGCAGAATGAATCTGTGCTACTAGAATATGGGGAAAGCTATGACTGATTATGCCGTACTGTACAATATTTTACTAGGAAGAAAACTGTTCTGAGTTACGCTTTTGCTTTCAGTCTTTAACAAAATGTTGGGAACTATTGGTGGTTTGTGTTTGGTGAAGGAAGGAAGGGAAAACCTCAACTGAAAAACAAAGTCTACTGTCAGTTAGTCCAAAGAATCTGGAATAAATTTCACCTAGCTGCTCCTTAAAGAAATCAGAACAATAATAGTTGACTACAAAAACATTACCTTTTGGCATGTAAAATGACTAAATAGATGGTGTAGTCTGACAGCAAACAATCCGAAATTAAGACTGAAGAATTCTCTTACATAGCTCTGAAAATCAAGATATATCTTAGATATATCTACAAAAATAGACTCATCATTTCATTATTCTAGCACAGAAACTGCAATAATAGAAAAATAAATGCCAAGAGTGCTATCAAGAGAGTGTTTTATGGACTGTAAGCCACTTGTTTTGCGGGCTACTCAGGAAAATGCTTTAATATTAGACTTAGGATTTCATTTTAACTCTCATTTCTTAAAGACTTCACTAACATGTTTCTCACCCAGAGGATTTTATTGCATCTCTGTGTAATTAGGGAAGTGTAGAACTGCAGCCAAGAAAGCACCTAATGAAGAGGAGCTGCTCAGCTCAGCAGAAAGGCCCTGCTCAGGAAGGGTGAATGGAGCAGTTTCTCCAAGCCAGGTTATGTGTAACCCTTGTGCTAATAAAGAACTGAAATCTCCCTTCCTCTGTTCAGCTCACATAAACCCCAAGGGGAACTTGCAGCCCTGTCCCTGAGTGACTGTATTTCAATGCCCTACATATGAAGGATTTAGTAGTTTTATTAAAACTGTCAAGAGCAGAGTGAGGGCTTGAAAAGACACAGTGAGATTACTGTAAGTTGGAATCCTCTACAGATAAGAAGCTGAGTAACCTGCAGGTGATTTACCCTTGACAGACATTGTGTATACTTGCTGTTTATTAAACAGTGAGCAAGAAAGCTTTCTAACGCACCGCTAGGATAAGAGCATGTTCAGCTGGAGTAATAAAATTGCTTTGACACACATAACTGATGAAGTTGTTGAGGAAGGCAAGCTGTTTTGACTCTGGATGTCTGGTAGTTCTTGGCAAGGTTGAGTAAAGACAGCATTCTTGTCAATTAAGCGTGACATGAACGCAAGTCAAATTGCTCTGAACCAGGATAATACAGTGTGTGAGCTGACACTGGAATCAAAGGTAGTCCAAGTGGGTGGGTACATAAATGAGCTGGCTGGGAGGGAAAAAATGGACCACGAAAGAGCAGCTCTGGAACTGCTCCCTCAGGTGATGTTCTGATGCCTAGCATTTGGTTTCTCCTATACTGGGACCATGAGCCAGACAGCTTTGTGCATGTTGGACTAAGAGTACAGCTTTGGGTTTTAGCAGGACAACTAGTTAATTCACTGGGGTTTTTCTGCCTTTGCTGGGCAGAACTGCCAATGCTAACTGAATACAACCGTGTGGTAGAAGAAACTTCGCCCATGGAGAGGCAGCTGAGTTCACCATGACTTTACTCCTCTATGAGCTGCAGCAGCTTGAAGAGGCATGCAAGGAGAAGCACTGAGGCAAGGGCAGCAGTTCTGCTTCCTCTACAGGAGCTGGTAAAACCTATCCAGGATGGAGTACGACAGCCTTCAGATGTTGGTCCTTCAAGAGAGACACTGCTCTTGCTGGGCCGTGCAGCTCAGCACCCCAGCACAGTGGCTCTGCCATGGCTTTTGCTGTTCCCAAAGGTACGACTTGGCCTTGCTTTGAGCCACCTTCTGCTGCATCTCCTCATTCAGAGCAAAGCCTTGCTCTACAGCAGGTTCTCTGAACTCACACAAAGTCCTGTAATCCAGGAGTAAGTACTAGCAGGTACTAGCATGCAGCATGCCAAGAGTACTAGCATGCCAAGAGAAGGTATTACTTGAGGAATGCTTGTTATAATCTGGCCTTTGTTGCAGCTCAGAAAAAACAGTCTTCAGCCTCCATGTCGCATGTGAGAGATGTGGGTATCATTTGCTATGACCAGAGAGCGGTGCCCTGGTGCCCTCGGTTGTGCTACAGGAATATGAGAAACACAACTCTTGCTTTAGCCATTTACACCTGTCAAGACTGGCAAAAACCCCTGCTGAGTTCCACATTCCCTCTGCCCAGGTACAAATGACTGCAGATGGGGCAATGAAGTGGAGATGCAAACAAATGCAAATGAAGAGAGAATATTTTACATTTCAATAACCTCAGAGAGGGAGAAGCCAGGGTTGTCGGGGAAGTGATGTGTTTACACATCACCTGAAGATTTCTGTTTGCTACAGCAGGTGTAAGGAAAGAGTGGGTTTGTTAATTCACTGGCTTTTTTTGTCCATCCATTCAGGTCAGTCAAAATGATCTCTTTCAAATGTATGTTCCTGTGATAAAGATGACCTAATGCTTAATTAAAACGGTGTTTTAATGACTGGACTATTGAATGTACTTGCAAAGCAAAAGTTAACGATACCTGACAATATTGCTGTAGTCACCAGCACGACTCTTTCACGCAGATTAGTCACTATCGATAAAACATTTTCCGAACCTAATGAATGTAAGTGCAATAATGAGCTGTGCATTTCTTCCTCTCTAATAAAGCGAAAACACGACATTTTTGCTCAGAAGCCCCAAGACAACTGGCCTGTTACAAAACTTAAAAACTGGCAGAGTTAAGACCGGTAAGATCTTGTGTTCACAGGGGCAGGATTTCTCAAGTAACAGAGCAGCAGATAGCCGTTGCTTTACCTTGTCTAAATCTCCCACACCACAGTTCTTAATTGTGCATTTGGAGTAAAAAAATTTAGAGTAAACCCCAGTAATTTTAAAGTAAAACCCAGTAGTTTTAAAGTAAAAAAATCCTGCCACCAAAACGCACGAAGGGCTGTTCCTCCTGAACACCTATGGATAAGAACAACTGCAGCCAGCTGTGACCGGCGATACACTGAGGTGTGTTACTCTACAGCTGGAAGAAACACAGCTTCGTGTGGCTCATGTCTTTAATCACATCCACATCTTAACTTTACCAGCAGTTAAAGTCGATACCGAGTTCAGCGGTCGGGCACCGCGACAGCCCGGCTCTCGCTCAGCATCTCCATCAGCCCGCTGCCTGCCGGGCCCCGCGCCGCCTCTCCCGGTACCACGCGCATCCCGGCGCGGCGGGGGCGCGGGCAGCGCTGCCCCGATCGCTGCCTTGGACCGGCTGCATGAAACCCAGCCGCCGGCAGAAGTTTGACGGGGAGGGACAGGGTTTGCGCCGCTGACCCGCGGCACCGACGGCCGGCGGTCCCGCGAACCCACGGGAGTCCGAGCGCTGCGGGGCGGGAGCAGCGCCCGGTCCCGACCCCGTACAGCGGGGGGACCGCGGCTCGCCGGGGTGGAAGGTGAGGGAAGACAGAGGTACCCGGACGCCCCTCGACTGCGAGGTCCCCGGTTGCCACAGCAACGCGGCAGCGCCTCTCCCCAAACTTTGGTCGCTATAACGACCGGGCCGGGGCCGAGGCATCCCCCGGGCAGGCGGGTCTCAGCCGCGGGGCCGTCGGGGCGGCGCTCACCTATGGTGGAGACGACGGTGCCCACGAAGTAGAAGGCGCCGGGGAAGTCCCAGCGGGGCCGCAGGGCGTCGACGCGGATGCCCGCGGCCATGGCCGCCTCGTAGCTCCGCAGGAAGGCGCGCAGCTCCGGCAGGCTGATGTTGAAGATGCGGCTGAAGTTGTGGAGGGTCCGGTTCCAGCGGAGCTGCGCCGCCGCCTCCGACGGGCTCTCAAGGGCCGAGAAGACGGTGGCGCCGGCGCTCAGGTACGCCGCGATGAGGGCGGCCAGCAGCAGGAACCGCCCGTTGTCCTCGTTGAGGGGCGCCAGGCGCCGCCGGCGGCAGGAGCCCGCCGCCCCCCGCGGGGGCATCATCCGGTGCGCGGCGCGGCAGGCGCGGCGGGCGGCGNGGTGCCGCGCCCCCGGGGCGCCGCCGCGCCCGGCCCGGGGGAGGGATGGGGCGGGACAGGGCCGCCCAGCCCGGCCCTGCCCGCCACTCCACAGTTTTCCGTTCCCACCGCGGTACCGGCCGGCGGCCGCCCCCCCCGGGCACACCGGGGAAGGGGGGACACGGCAAAGGCGGCTGCTCCCTCGCCGTGTGTGCGATGCGCCTTTGCCGTTGCGGGGGTTGCTTGGCTTTAAAACCTTTTTTCTCTACGCCCGGTGCCAAGAGGGGTGTTTTTGAATGAGTTGGTTGTTGGTCGATGGAGCGCTAATTAATTAATTTCAGCCATTTCTAGGTGCACTAATGGTTGTTTCTGAGCCGACTCCAGATCTTGGGCTGCACGAAGTTAGACCGAAGAAAATGATGAATTTTGCGTTCGGTGCCAAATGCCCATTCAATCTTAGCTAGTGTCTGAAAGGTGATTTTTTTCCCATTAATCTGGCGGATTCTGTCTTTGCTGTTTGCCTTGGAACAAACACTGTAGCCTTTCTTATCTGTTATGCTGCAGTAAGAACTGCAGTCCTTTCCTGGTAGACTTGAAGTAAATAATTACATTCGTATTTTTTAAATAAAATGAGAATTCACACTGATAAAATATTGCAAAGAGCATGGGAACGATGCCAGTCCAGCAAACGTGTGTGCAGGGGATGATAACACGTGTTGGAGAGTGTAGGAAAGATCTGGGCTTGGAGGAGCAAATGCTCCCCACGATTTACAGTTGGCAGTGTCAGTCTCACTGGGATGGGAGCTTGTGTCCTGGTTTATGGGGTTTTTTTAGCCTAGGTATTATTTTTATTTTATACAGGAAAATATTTGTTGCCTCTAGGTAGCTACTTGATGTTTTTTAGCAAAGGGCTATTTGCCATAACTAGGACTTTTCTATAGCTGTTTTTCACACGTTTGTTTCTTATTTTGGATCTGAGAGATTTTGCTTTACCATGAGATTTCACATTACTGGCAGTTATCCCTTGGCCACATCTGTAGTGGGAGAATTTCCTCCCTTTCTAACAGACAGTTTATACTTGTCAGGTGAAGAAAATAGCTTGGGTTAACAACTATTCTTGGAAACAGCCACAGCAAATACTTAGTTTATAGAGTACTTGAATCTCATGTTTTGATAACCACTAATATATTTAAATTTTGCTTTTTGCCACTCTTGCTTTTGTGCTAAAGCATTTTGTTGAGTAGAAGTGAAAGTGTTTAGAAGTATCAAAGGTTTCCAATCTCCTTTTCTCAAGATGACCAATACCACATGCAACCTTTAAGAAAAAAAAAGAGGCTCGTATTTCAAAGTGTCAGTTTTGCCCCATTATAAATACTAAAACTAAATAAAAATAAAATAATTAAACCAATAAATCACATACCCAATAGCATGGGGAAGTAATAGCAGATCTCAAGGGCAAAAGTAGCAGACAAAAAATGGGAAAATATATCAGACCTAATCAAAAGCCCATTGAAATAAGTGGAAAGTCTCCTGTGGATCATAAAGGGCTTAAATATAATAGGTCAAATATGGACCATTTAATGACAATGTCTATAGTTAAAAATAATTCCCACTCTGGTAATCCAGGAACGATTATGTGCAATCCAGTGTGTCAGAGGATGTAAAACTAAGCTAATTTACCCGAATATGCAGGAATTTTGCTGCTGCAGATGGATATCAGGGTTTGTATTCTTGGTATTTTTGTGTTTGCAGGGGAAATAAGACTGGGGGTTTTTTTGGATGGTTGGTTATTTTTGCTGTTTTTTGTTTTCCTGATGGAAGCATTAAAAAATGAGGGTCCGATTCTTTGGAGCACTTAGCAATTTCACCTACTGTGAAAGCCAATGATGTTATTAGTAAGAAGCCAGTTAGCAAAGTTTGCATAACTCATACACTATTGTCCCCTCCTGAATGATGATTGGGACTGAAAAATTACCTGGTTTTTTGGGTGATAGAACTGAATCTTTTTGAGGTAGTAGAATCTGACTGATTCTAGAGTCTGTGGTGGCTTCTCAGGAGATGTCGTGTCTGGGAAAGGATGATGCTGATGGGGTGCTGATTAGCTTGAGGAATCACATAATAGATATGAAAACATACCAGTAACTTTCCATGAAGAAAAAAATCTAAGCTGAAGCAGCAAGGAATGTGGTTTAGCTGCTTCAGCATGGACAAGACAATATTTCAAGCATCCCCAAATCATGGCTTCTAAGAATTCGAGCTGTTGACAGATTTTCAAAATGTTTTGACAACTCATTTCACTAAGATTTTTTTACTTAGAGTCTTGAAAATTTGTCACCATTTTGCAAAAATACTTCAGTCCTTTTTGGTTATAAAGCTAGGGGGAAAAAAAGTCTATTTTTTCATTAAAGTCCCACTGAAAATATATGGTCCTTTCCAAAGGAGCTAACTCCTGGAAAAACTCCATTAACTCGATACAAGTCCTCCACAGCTACAGGACTGTGGCTTAAAGGAAAGTCACAGTTTTGGTTCCTCTGATCCAGATAACAGGATTTGTTTGAGGAAATAACCTGAAGCTGCTGCTATGCCCCTGCTTGGGCAACTGTCTTAAAAGCGGTTATGTGGTTAAATGAATGATGTTTTTATAAATTTTCTTGATTAATTAAATCTCAGGAGGGTTTGTGAGAACATCACAGTGATCTTTAAAACCATTTGCCTAGGATTTTTTTAAAAGCTAATGGTTAGTTGTAAATTGGAATTTATGCTAAAATAGGACCCCTGCACTGTGGGCATATTGTATGTAGGGCACCAGCCATTTTCTTTGTCAGGTGGTCAGTATTTGTGAAAGGGATTATTTTAATAATCAAAAAGTGATTTTGACATTATTAGTTTGGTTTAGAGTGAAGCATGTGCAAAGAAATGAAATGCATTCATTAAATGTTTAATTAAACCATTGTCTGAAATTAGGTCTTAATAATAAACATCGCATCTCATTACTAAAGAATAAAGTTCAATATGGTATTTTAGAGCTGAAACAGCCCAGTTACTGCTATTCCTTTCAGGACAATTTTTTTTGTTTGTTTGTTTGTTTTTGTTTTGTACATGTAAAATCCTTAAATTCTCAACCATGGTTTGACTGTGTAACTTACAAGCAAGTTAGCAAGACCACTTTTTTTTTACTTCAGGCATACCAAGTCCTTCACAATTGTATTCTTGGATCCAATACAAGCTTCACATATACATGTCCGCACTAACTTAGCAGAGAAAAAAATATCAAGCAGTTAATTTAGGAGCTTTTTACCTATATATTGGCATGGAAATGTTTCAAGTAGAGATATATGGAGGTATCTCACGGAATTTGAATGTTAACATGCCATACAGTCCCTGACCTGAAATGTACAGCTTGTTTGGAGTAGCTGGACATATTTTCTACCTGGACAGTGACCAAAGACAAATAAAATTGTAACCGTTACTGCAGCTGGAATTAATGTGCAGATCTGCTGGTGTTGTTCTTTATACAGCTCAATATCAGCTGTATAAATTAGTTTTTGTCTGTAACATGTGCCAAGGAAATTACTTTTCAACGAGTGGCCTAATGGTTAGCCTGAGTGCTTAACAAATAGCACAGGCAATGAGATGTTCCTCTTCTTCACTTGTTCCTCCTACTGGATTTAAGGGGAGAGTCTCTTTGATATTATTTTGTAATGAAGAGAAAGGGATGATGCAATTGGTAGTCAATGCAATCAGGGCTTTGGTAGCATTGTGAGCAAGGGTTTCAGTTGTAGTGCATAACAGAAATGAATATGCCCATTTTTTGAGTTATAAGACTGAATACTTTGACAAAGAGTGTGAGATCTTCCTGGTACCCTACTTAGCATAAGGATAGATTGGTACAGTGGAAAGTACACTAACTGCAAGGTACCAGGGGGAAAGTGTGTGTTTCCATGGAGCCTTAGGTATTATTAATGTCTATTAATGTCTCCTCATCCTCTCAGGATACTTTTGTAGATTTTGAAGCCAAAGACCGGTCCCGTGACCCAAATGGCATTTTGTATTCTCATGTCTCCTCTCTGTATCAGAGCGACCTTTTGGGGAGGGGAAAAAGACAACAAGCAGGCTTTTAACTGGTCTTGAAGCCACGAGTTGCCTGTTGCAGACAGCTGGGTTGAGAACCAAGACATCTTACGCGTTGACAAGCAGGTGATCCATCTGGAATTTTGGGATGAAACTGTTGTCAAGTCTGGGCTGTATAAGCCATAGTTGCTCTTTCAATAGCACTCCAGCTTTCATGAGAGCAGAGCTGAAGAAGCTGATGAGATAAACTTCAGAATCCTTTGGGAACTGTGTCTTGTATTCCCAAACTCAAAATCAAGTCAGTGAGAGGTAGGAGTTAGTCATATGCAGGTTTTGATTTGGTAGGTCTCACTTCTAGGGTATGCTAAGCAGTATTGAAGTACAAGTACTGTTAACCAAAGAGGGGTTTTTACTAGAAGAATAGTTCCACAAAATTTAAGAGAAACGGGAAACAATTGCTATTTAAATCAGCGATTCCTACATTCTTCCTGCTAATTTATGAATAGTTATGCAATGTCCTTTTTTTTATTTTTCCTAAGGCCCAGTCATCTAACTACACTTTCTCCCTTTCACTGCTCTCACTGAATGATCTAATTAGCACTGGCAATTACATTCAATTTAAATGTGATGAATAGCCAATTTCAAGAGCCTGTTCCTGTGCAATGCTTTGAGCATCCTGATCACATTCATGTGTTCTCTCTTGCCTGCAATGTCAATGCAAGCTGAAGGCACCCTGCATCTTGTGCAGGTAGTTCTATATTCAGATGACTTACTTTCCTGTCAATCTTTGATGGAATGAACTTTCATATTTTATGGGAAAACCTTCCACTCTGGTGACTTATGTTCTTCCTGCATTAGTTTGGCAAATTTGTTTTCTATTATTGCTTTGCACAGGGAAATCTCAGTCAGTGTCTTGACATGCAAAGGATTTTTAATACATTTTAATAATGGAAGGATACTATTCTACAGTTCAGGGAGATGCAGCCCTGTAATATTCCTGAGACCCCACCAAGGATAATTTCTGAATGCACAACCCACTCTTGAGTTAGTGTAGACTATTAGGCAACAAACCAGTTACTTTCTTGAGTTTTTATGGATCTCACCTTGTTGAGAAGTCTGGCCTTTCAGGAGAGATCATCATCCATCAGCTCTCCAAGTGAGCAGCTGAATTTTTGAGACAACTGAATGGCCAGTTAGGCAGTTCTGCAAGCTCTTATTTATCTTGATAAGAATTTGGAAGAAAGAGGACAAGCTCTTTGTAAATCTCTCTGTTGAAGTAAGAGAGGTGGCCCCTGCATTCTGTGGGTGAGGTTCACAGTGCAGAGGGGCGATATGGATGGACAAATGCGTGGATGGATGGATGCAGAAAGCTGCAGAATGGGATTAGCGCAGCTCCTGAGAAGTCTGCATCCTCCAAGTCCATGCTTGCCTATGTACCGATGAGCTGCAGCAAGCTTGCCAGGAAGCGAAGTAATTTTAGAGTGTGATTTGGAAAATGATTCAGTTTAAAAATTGCTATTTTTGATGGGCTACTTTCAGCTGGGTTCCAGTCCCCAGCATGTTCCCAGAAGCACTTGGCTTGCTGCAGCAGAGCGTGGTGGAGGGTGGAGGAGGAATGTCTGTCTGGGAGCCTGGCATCCTGAATCTCGTGATGCTACTGAGAAAACAATTCAAGGGAATGGATCCTCCTTATGTTTCATGTCCAGTCCTGTGTTTGACAGGTAGGTGCTTTAACCTGGCTTGATGAACATGGCAAAAGTAACTCTGCTGACCCTCCCTAGGGATTCAGTGTGTTCAAGGGAAGGCACAGGCATGTGGGTCTGGAAATGGGGCTGCTGGGCAGACAAAGTTTCAAAACAGGAAAGCGTACTATATCCTGTTTACATAAAGCCAAGGACGGNGGGAATGGATCCTCCTTATGTTTCATGTCCAGTCCTGTGTTTGACAGGTAGGTGCTTTAACCTGGCTTGATGAACATGGCAAAAGTAACTCTGCTGACCCTCCCTAGGGATTCAGTGTGTTCAAGGGAAGGCACAGGCATGTGGGTCTGGAAATGGGGCTGCTGGGCAGACAAAGTTTCAAAACAGGAAGCGTACTATATCCTGTTTACATAAAGCCAAGGATGGCTTAAGGAATTCATCAAGCAAACGTGAAACAGCAAACACCTTTTTCATGCCCTCTGAAGGTGTACTGTATGAATTTTACAGACCCTGTGGCTGCAACTCCTAGAAATCTCTTCAGCCAGTGGCACTGAAATGAAACCTGCTATTCTGACACTTGCTCCATCAAGATGAGGCTTTACAGAAGTTCAGGACAGTTACAGTGATCACAGCACTGAAGAAAATATTGGCAACCCCTTTGGCTTGCCAGATTTTTTTTCTAGGGTGAAAAGCTTCAGAGAGTGATCCTGTGCAGATTGCACCTGTCAGTTATCAACAAACAGGTCAGAATGTCCCTTCTACCCTGAATTTGTCTTTCTTGTTTCTTCCAGGTAAGTGCTGGATGATAGTCCTCTGAGCCATTTACCCTGCTAAGCTTTTCATGAACAGGTCTCACTTGTGACTAAGCAACCTCCTGCAGTTTGGTTTGTTCTCGAAGATGTGTGGAGTCAAAGTATATGGCTGTGCTCTGGTTCCCAGGCAAGTGTCGGGATTGCTCACTGGTGATGGTTTTTGGGAGCATTAGAAAGGCTCCTGGGAGCATGGCATGTTTCCCGGGCAGTGGACCAGATGAGACACATCTGTGAGCGTGTGCATGTAGATAAAAACCAAATAATTTCCCTTGCATTAATTAAAAAAACCCCTAAGAGCCCACAGGTGGTACAGATTATCAATGTATCCTTCCAATGTATGGCAACGTTGTGCTGAGTGGCTAACTTTACACATGGTCTCGTTTTCAACCTCTCCTCTCTGTTTTGTCGAATATTGCTAAGAAGTGGAAGAGTGGATCATTTTCCAAGTTGCTTCCCTGCTCCTGTTCACTTTCTGACATGCAGCAGGTGAGTAGCCCAGTGTCAGGCTGGGGCTGTGGGCAGGCTCTGAGATCCAGCAAGAAGGTTCCTGAGGCAGCAAAGGGCTGCCAGCCTGCCACTGGCTCACCTTGCACATAGCAGAGATCATTGCCTGTTCCACTGTATTAGAGGGGAAGAAATGATGGTAAAAGGGGGCATAGCTTTGTGCTTTTCAGTTTTTTGGTTTGGGTTTTTGGTGGGTTTTTTTTTTGTGCATATTTGTGGGTGAAGAGACATAATGGTATATTCTATATCTAGGGGGATGAGGCACATAAAAGCCAGGCAGGCAACATACCATCTTTAGAACAAATTCTAAACTTCTGCTAAGAAGCAGAAGGTGAAGAGAACGTGATCATGAGAAGAGCTCCCTTTTACATCTCCTAATGTGGTGAGCAAACAGGGGAAAGTATAAAGTTTTCAAAAAAAAAAAAATTCTAGTTTGCTATGTAGAGGGTTTTAAAGGACCTTTCTTTCCAGATTAAGATTTTCTGTTATTTATAACCGCATCTGTTCCATCTGTAATACCAATACATTCTTTGTGCTTGTTGCAAAAGAAAGTCAACTGTTGTGCCACTGAGCATGCAAAACTGTGCCAGCGAAAACATTCAGGACCAGAGTAATTTTCATCTCTGCCCTTCTTAGCCTGAAAATGAACTTCAGCCTCCCATTTGCCTATTTTTAGAGATGGCCACTGCCCATATTTACCTAGGCACTAGGGGGAAATGGGATGAAGAATTTTGGCAGCATTTTGCAGTCATTTCACAAATGAGCAGTAGAAACAGTGGAAAGGGAAAGTGATTAAACTTCTTACAGGGGATTTAATCCATTGTAGGTGTGCTATGACCAGTGCTGTCACTTTGGTTTTAGAGCACTGGGGTATGATTAAGCCCTTAATAAGCACTTACCTGGTGATAATTCATCAGTGGAAGCATAAAAAATAAAAATGCACAATGAAGAATATACGATATTGAAACTGAGATACATGGTGTGCTTTAGGTAAGTAAGAGCTTAGGTAAGGAATGAGGCGAATGTAAAAGAGTAGTTGGATGACAGGTGACTAAGAGCAGACACTTCAGAAGCAGAGTAAATAATGGTAACTCTGAGTACACACTGTGCCTGAGAGAACACCTCTCTAGCTCTGCATTTGTGAGAAGTGCAAAGGCAGGCATGGAGAATAGAAAGATGCACAGACTTCTTTTAAAAGGATTCTGAAAACTCAGTCTTAGAACCCTATTGAAAAATTTTCTCCCAGCTGCACAGTCTCCTTTCTGGCCCTTCAGGTTTGATGACTTCCAGTTAAGTGAGATAGTCAATATGTTCTAGTGCAGAGGTTGGAAAATGTTCAAGCATCACTTGGCAAACTATATTTTAGTTTTCTAGATCAGGAGTTTGGTGTGGTAATAGATGTTTTGGACATATGAGATTTGTCCCTTGTGAAAGCAAGCTGCCATCGGGCAGCTGTCATGTCCCCCCATCAGTCAGGGGCTGACAGCTTCCCTTAGACTTTCAGCTGTATCTCAAAACAGGGCCATTCCCATTTTGCAGTGACTGTGTCAGGCTCAGCCCATGTACCATCCGCTGCCACTCTGCTGTCAGCTCCTGACTCCTGGTCTAACAGCTTAGAAAACATGGGGTATTTCACCCGCTATAAGATGATACATTGCAAAACCTTGATCCAATAATTTCTCTTCCAGTTGCCTTACTTACCCTTCTGACCTTGCTTCTGTTTCTCTCCTTAGGTTGAGAATTATTCCAGAATAAAATGTCTTTTATTTTAATGCATTAAAGCTCCATTGGAGATGCAACGAAATGACAACAAGCTTCCCACCATCCACAAAGGAAATAAAAGAGAATTCTGGTGGTGTGAGAAACATTGTACTGGGAGACTTTGTCATGCTGATAATGATATAAAGGTGAAATACTCCGCTGTGAAAAAGAAGTGTTCTAGCAAGCAGTTTTCATTGCTGTCCAAATGCCGGCATGGCTTATTGTTTTCTAATGAAATGAAATATATTCGTGCTCTCTGAAGTTGACTGTGTTGATTTAATTTGTGTTTTAGGATCAAGATTCTAAATTTCATATCTTTTATGTTTTATAAGCAGTGAGCAGGGATTTAGCTGCATGAGACCCATTAATATCAATAGAGCTAAACCCCAATGCACTTCTTTAAAGACTATTTTATACATAACAACATGGAATTTCATCTCTATATTTCTCTCAGTCTCTGCAGAAAAAAAACAGTGATAGCTAATCTGAAGGCAAGAATGTATTTTATTATTGGTCTCAAAGCAGTAAGCATTTTTAGTATTCTGAATTTTTTCCTGCTGACAAACAACAGGCAGTGTATAACATAGAAATCAAATAGCTGCTTTTTTTTTTGTGGGCTGGGGAAAGCAATAGAAAAATATCAGGCAAGAAATCACAGACTATTATTTATTTTTTGTGTTTTCAGTGTGCTGCCTTTAGAGTTTTTTACTTTAGAGAACTGTTATGCACTAAGTTAGGGAGATACTTCTCCAATATGAAATATTATTAGAAAAGGAATATTCACTTTTCTAGAGAAAATATTCTGGATCTGCTTCCTTCCTCATGAGTAAAATGATCCAAAAACTGTTGAAAATGGCAATAGGGGTTAAAAAAAGGCATACTTTCCA
>VYZS01086718.1:9389-22695 GCA_013400695.1 Neodrepanis coruscans | reverse complement strand
CCCCTTACGGCATCACAGATGCCCCTGACTGTATACTTTTGTCCTTTCTGGCCAGTATGAACATTGGTGCAGGATTTGCTGGATTACAAAGTGAGACATTTATAATTGTATGCAACTACATCCCAATCAACAACTACCAGATCCATTATAGTAGTTATTAACACTCAGGACTGTATTTTAGATATTGATTATGGTAAAGAAATTGGCTGGAGCTAAGAGAAGCCAGCCATACTACCCTGACTGCATGTAGAAGCGTGTCTGTGTAGATGTAAAAAGGGCAAGAGGGCAAAAGCTATATAACAGGAGTTTAAAAGGAGCTTTGGAAAAGTCAAATAGGCTTCAAAATAGAGACCAGCCAGTCAATGTAATAGAGAAAATGAAAAAGAAAGTGCTTCTTTCTATATTTATGCATCTCTTGTCCTGCAAAGTGGAGTTAGACTGTCTTGGAGTCCTGTATGAATTTTAATAGCATCTATATATTCTATAGTTATCATGTGTCTTCAGTGACTGGAACTGTAAACACAAAGCAAACATAGTTGTTGGATTCTGGGAATAACAAGAGCACCTAAGTGAAGAACAGTCACAGTTCATCACTAGATGCAGGGACTTAAGTCAGTGTCTGGATTTCCATTGAGGGATCACAATAAGCACTCTGTTCACAAGAAACTCTCCAGAAAAGTCAAGGGAAGAAAAAACTAAGAGATTTGACTGAGATCCATAAGAGCCACAGGGTCAAATTATAATCCAAATGCTGGATTGAAATACAGAGGTGAGAGGAGCAGTCAAAAAAGGGAACTCTGCCAAGTTTGCAGAAGTTATGGTCTTTGTTAAAACTTGTATTGCTTATGTACTTACTCAAAAAGCATTTTTCTAATGCCGTCATTCTTACAATTTATTAGATCTACCTTTGGCTTATCATGATTTTGGCAAAAATATTCCCCTTTTTACTAATATTGTTATTATAATGATAATGATAAGAGTAATCTTCTATATTACAGATCCCATCGACATACCAATGACCATATGCAAAGGAAGATAAGCTTTATACCTCAGCCACAAAGACATAGTATCACTAAGGTCATGCAGTTAGTCAGCCACAAGTAGATATTAGTTCTCCTGGCTCCACAATCTGAAACATTTTTTTATTTATTTTAGGTGAAATTTGGGCCCTCACTGAGTGAATGCCATGACCAATGCTATTGACCTTGCTGGGAATGTGTCCACATAGTTTAGGCAATAATTTCCTTAGAGAAGTCCTGTATTCTGCAGTGCTCTAGAGCCGAGTACATTTAGACTAAACCCTATTAGTTTTGCTGAGACACTTCCCTTGAAATCAGTGGGAGTTTTTTAGCAGGAGGTGAATAGGAAGATTTCATGGGTTTGGTATGCATTAAAGTGCATGCTGTACTGCTAGTGTTATCTTTTCTGTGAGTTATAACCAACACGAGTTTTACAGCTCCTCAACCAGGTGGCTGATTCAGCATTACATGTATTATAGCCACTACTGCTGACTGTGAGGCACGACAGCAATAAATCCTCAAGTGCGATAGCATGAGCTAATGGGAAATTTCAGAACTGTACATTCTTCTGGACCTTCAGGGGACAGATAGGTTTCATGACTACAGGTTGCTGTCAGAGTGATCTTTGGCCAAATCACAGAGTCATACCTTAATTTGCAAAATGGAGTCAACACCAAGGTTTTGAAAAATTGAAGGAATGGGTTGATTTCATCTGGTGAAAAGTATCTATAATATTAACCTCTCAGAAAATAATTTATTAAAAAACCCAGTTCTAAGTGACCTAAAGACTCTAGAACATTTTACCTCTGCTCAGATGAATTTTCTAGCCCAACCATAATACAAAGAGGCATTGAAATACTGGAGAAAGCCAATGACTAATTTTATGGCAGAGAACTAGTGAAGAACACAAGGCAGTGGTGGATTTCTTCTGGTGTATGTTGTGTGCAGTTGAGAGCCTGGCAGATCAAAGTTCCACTCACCTGATCATCTACTGGGGCCGCAGCATAAAGGATTATTAAAATTTTCACAGGGATGGCATAGTTGAGCAGCAAGTTATTATAGCCAATTTCCCACAGATACTGTTCTTCATTGCATTTGAAAGCCTGTAAACTCTATGCAAAGTAGTACAAATTCTTTTTATCTATTACACTGTAAGAAAGTACAACTAATTATGGGCATTTGTTGTATGACCTTTCCCATCCCTGATTTCACTTCATAATCTTTCCTGTTCCTATATCCTCTGTGCACATTGAGCCAAGATCTGCATTAGTCCGTCCATCCTTCCTTCCTTCCTTCCTTCCTTCCTTCCTGTTAATGATTTCACATTTTTATTTTGCTTCATCACAAAAATCCTTCTTTTCACCTTCATTTGCCAATGACAGCACCCATAGCAAGGACTATTCCTCCTTCTCTGTATTTAAGAAAATGTTTCCTCTATGTCCTGCTCTGTCACTCCTCTTTTTCCACAGCACAGGGTAGAGAAATACCTGTTCCAGTTATGTCTTTGACCTCAGTCAACCTATTCATTCACTGGAGTTTTATTCTTACCTAGCCTTTTGCAGAACACATTCAGGTTGCTACTACAAATGTTTTTGTCTTCACGAAAGACACATACCTCCAAGCATTTGAAAGTACAGCAGCATTTATTAGTTTGGGCTATGACGACAGCAGGTGGCATTCCACTGACCACATACTCCTTGTTCTGCAGGCTAAAGCATGCTCCTGTCTGTAGTGCACCAAATGAGTGTTTTGTGAGCACTTTCATCAGCTGCATAGTGGTAACAGTTGCCTAAATAGTTTTATTGTCTGGGGGAGAAAGCTCACAAAAACAAAAACCAGCATAGTAAGGAACGGAGATAAGAAAATTAACTGGAAACACCATGTACCAGACATTTCTTTGCTGACACCTGTAGTTTTGCTGCCATATGAAGCTTAGGTAAGGGAACTCACAGTGGAGTAAATTACACACATTACACAAACTGTCTACCATTGATACACTGAAACTGATAACTGAAAGCAAAATGCCTTCTGGCAGTCACAGATCACAAATTTCCCATCGTTTTATCTCATAATGTACATCCAATTGGCATAACAAGATGTTTGCTGGTGGGCCAGCAGACTGGTAAGAATGTCGCATCAAACCCACCTTTGTGACACATACAAGCCATGGCACATCAGCTGAATTTTAGATGGTGACCTCATTGCATTCACATTTGCATTTTTGTTAAAAAAAACCTGTTCTGAGGGAAAACCTACCCTCCAAATACATATAATCTAATATTCCTTAAAGATGGACAAAAGAAAAGCCTTGGTGTCCCCGTACAAACTGTTTTTTCAGCTGTGGGAGGTTAAAAAAGTACTCCCTTGATTATTTCTTCTCATTTTTTTGTAGGAGAACACATGTATAGATAAACACATGCTGTTTCAAAACCCTATTGGTTCCTGTCAGGCCAATGTCTTACATTAGCTAGAAGCATTCTGGCTCATGAAACACGTTCTTGAAAACGCACACCCCTGAAGAAGCATCTGAAAACAGAACTGGTTCCTTCAAAAGAAAATGCATGTACTGACTGATAGAGGAAATTCTTTATGGCTCCTTGTATGTTTGTGGTATAACTTGTTGGACAAGACTTGGCAATGGTCATGCCTTATCTGACACTTGTGTTTCAGATATTGGAGTCTTTCTGACTTCAAGGCATTCCTTCACTCTGTCAACTCATCCACCAGGTTAACAGCATTTGAAATGTTGTTCAAAAAGCTAACAACATCCAACTTACAGGTGGGAGGGGATCTTTCTAATAATAGGATTTTCTTGACATGCCTAAATACTAATTGCTTACAGCTGTGATAACTGCAGGCTGTTTCATCACAGAACTCTAACAAGGAGAAGGGAGATCCTGGCTCCTGGAAGTTTAGTCAGAAGTAAAAGACATCTGGAAGGAGATAACATCAGTGTAATACAGTATAGAGGAGAAAGAGAAACTGATGGAAACAAGGTATTTGAAAAGACTTGAAAACCTGCTTGCTGACTAGCCAAGGGTAAAACAAGGCACTACACAGGCTGTTCAGAAAAGCTGGCCTTTTATGTAGAGTATCCATGTGAGGAAGCAAACAAACTGAAAAATTAAATAGAAAAATATCCTATCACTGTCTCCAGCATGCTAAGGTTTCAGGAGGAAGGCTCTGGTCATATAATTTTTTTCTCGAGATAAATAACTCAAAGACAAAAAAAAAAAAAAAATCAATGAACAAAAACATTCCAAAGCTTGGTGCTCCACCTTGGGTATAAAGACGAAAGTTATTTGATTCACTTGCAATTCTTTTCAGGAAGGGCCTTCGGAACAGCAATGTGAAGTTCTCAAACTCCTAAAGAGTCAAGTTACTGCTTGAGTCTGCTTTTTGATCCATATGCCATCAGACAAGCAGAAACAGACTTTCAATTGCATATGCAGTATGCTGTTGTTTTCACAGCTAATACCACGGTGGGACCCTGTCTTCTTACATACCAGCAGTGTGCTGTTAGCCACCTTCTTTCCGTGACATCTTGCCTTTATCTGTGTTCCTGCTTTCTGTCCTTCGGGAAAGCTCGCAGCTGGGACATGCATCCACAGGCAGGCAGCAGCAGTGGGGCACACAGCCAGGCTCCTGCTCCTGCCTGACACACACCACTACCACCGCAGCAGCACTGCCACAGGGCCCTGTCCAGGCTCTCCAGGGAGCAAAGGTACGGCCGCTACCGTAGAAGGGGGTCCCACCATGACCCCAACTGGCAAAGGCACGTCTCCTCCCCTCTGCGGTGAGGGTTAGGGTTACAACTCTCTACAACTACCTGAAAGGAGGTTGTAGCCAGTTGGGGGTGATCTCTTCTCCCAGGCAACTAGACACGAGAACACGGCCTTAAGATGCTCCAGGGGAGGGTTAGGCTGGACATTACGAAGAATTTCTTCACAGAAAGAGCAATTAGATAGTGGAATGGGCTGCCCCGGGAGGCGGTGGATTGACCGTCCCTGGAAGTGTTTAAGGAAAGACTGGACACGGGACTCAGTGCCATGGTCTAGTTGACATGGTGGTGCTCGGTCATAGCTTGGACTTGATGACCTCAGAGCTCTTTTCCAACTTAACTGGTTCTGTGATTCTGTTCTCTGGAGCTGCGAGGAGACCTCAGAGGTTCAACTCTGTGTCACTAAATTCACAGCCCAGACAAGACACGCTTTTACGGCTACTGCTGTTAACTTACGCAACAAAGATCCCAGTTATTTTTCCTTTCTAGTTGTGCCCATAAATAGAGTACTTATGCCATGAAGTAAATACAGCTATTCAGCCTCAGGACACGAACCCTCTTTCTTATCACTGCCACCAAATCTTTTATTTATTCTCCCGCGTGCCACGACCCGCCTGCGCTAGGCCGGAACCAAAGCCTCGGGAGCGCGTTTCCGCCGGGGCCTGTCGGTGCCACGGCAGAGGAGGGCCGCAGCCATGGCCGATACGGCCGCGCCGCCGCTGCCCTCCGCCCCCGCGCCGGGGCTGCCGCCCGCCCCCGGCACCAACCCACTGTCCCGCAAGCTCAACAAGATCCTGGAGACGCGTCTGGACAACGACAAGGTGGGTCTGGTGGCGGCTGCGGGACGGGGAGGGGAGGGGGCCGGATGAGCCGTCAGGGGCCGCGGGCCCCGGGCCCCGGCAGGCTGCGCGGCGGGGGGTGAGTCCTGCCGTGGCCTCAGTTCCGCTGCGGAGCCGGGAGGGGCTCCGGCGGCCTCGGACACTCGCAGGACGTCGGCTTTCTCTTCTCCAGCGACATGCCGCGCTCCTGCTGGATCCCTCCGGATCGCAGGGAGGTTTGTATGGTTTGCCTCGTACAGTACTTGTCAAGGTTCTTGCTGTTTGTGTGTTTTCTACCTCTGGGTAGGTCATTCCTTTGTAGAAAGTCGTCTTGCTGATTAAAGCTACTCTAAAATAGAAGACGAAGTTGTCTGTTAGAAGAAAGGCTCAGCAATTATTTTGGTTGTTTGCTGGCTGATCTGCCGTGTGTTTAGGTAGCTTTTCGTCCAGAGGCATTTATTAGGTTCGTTTTATTTTTCCTAACACCGTGAACCTGGGATGGTTGCAGGCTATTTAACCTGTGTCTTTGCGACTGCACGTAAAGTTAAGGTCTTTTTTTTTATATATATTCTAGGAAATGCTGGAAGCGCTCAAGGCTCTCTCGACCTTTTTTGTGGAAAACAGTTTGCGCACCCGAAGGAATTTGCGTGGAGACATTGAAAGGCGAAGCTTGGCCATAAACGAAGAATTTGTGCACATATTTAAGCAAGTTAAAGAGGTAGCATTTTTGCAGTATGACCACCTATCTTGCAATGTGATTTAAAGTTAAAGAAAAAAGAAAAAAAGGACGAACAGATATTTTGACTGTGTGGAACAAATATATTTCTAGAATAAAATTGTTTCATAGTTTGTTTCATTTGATGAAAATGTTGCACAGAGAGATTTTATGTTTCAAACAGATAAAAGTCCCAGGTGAATGTTGATCTTTAGAGGCTCGTTCCCTGCGTTGACTAAGGGGGAGCCCAGAGCAACTCTGTTACTTGTTAGTTGGGCATCTGATTTTGGTGGGATGAAGTTGGGCCTAGACATGTCCTTTCTAACTTAAAATGCAGCTACTGTTATTTTAACTTATTTAGGAACTTGAGAGTATAAATGAAGATGTGCAAGCGATGAGCAGCTGCTGTGAAGACATGTCCAGTCGTTTGAAGGTAATATATAAATGCTTGTGCTTTGTATATTTTTCCTTTTGAGATATGTCTGCTTTTTTTTAAAAAAGGGACAAACAGCTGTTTTTGGAGGTTATTAGCAACACTGAGATGTTTCCTTATTATGCATATTATGTTGCTTTAGGATAGTAATATGCTGCTTTTTACTTGTTCAGAGAATGTATTGAAGTTATTTTAATTTCTTCCAAATTGCAGTTCAAACTGCAGCATTATACTTTGATAATAGCAGTGTGATATCTATTTGTATGTGAGTGGAGAGATAATATTCTGTTAGATTGTATGTGTGTGAGATTAAAGAGTTTATTTCCACTTAAAATGCCTTTTACATTGACCGTGTCTATTGAGTTACATTTCATATAAACACCTCAAGTATATTCATGAGAAAGTATCTTGTAATTCAAAAAGGGAGACAAATCTGGTGTTAATCTTCAATTTATTGGTTTTGTTGCATAACATTGTTTCAGAATGCTGATGCACAACAAAACAATATTCTGGCAGGGAGAGAAATTTGTGTTTTATAATGTGCTACTCAGTCTGGCTTGGTTTTAGTGTGCAAGTTCAGTATTCCATGCAGTGATGAGTATAAAAGGTTGTGGATGCTGAAGTATAGATGTTTTGCCAAACCACATCTGTTCTGAGTATAGCACATAAATTATAATATACATGAGAATCCTTCACTAAAAAATTGTGTTTTTCTCTGTGTGTATATTAGATGTCCTCCTACTTAAACAGTAGTGGTTGTAGTGGTTGTACAAATGCTTGTAGCTTGATGAACTTCTACTGAAAAAAATGTGAGACCACAGTGTAGCCAACTGCAGTACTTAATTTTCAGTTTTGGAAGGAAGTGGGTAATGCACCTCAGAGGTCTCAGATCTCTTTGAAGGCTGTTAATGTGGATGTATTCCCTAGTGGAGTTCAGGAGCTGTTAGACTAAACCCTTAGATGTGGAAATGAGTTAAGTGTCCATACAGATTTTTGCTCTTTTCTGTCTTTAGATCATGAAGTGTAACTATCCTCTCTGATTTTTTTTTTCCCAGAGTAGAGCTACCCTGCAGAGATTTTTTCCTACTAAAGTCAGTAGGTAGTTTTGTTCTGTGCCCCACAGGAGGTTTCCTCTAGAGCCCTGTAGATCTCATAACTTGTCCTTGTTTTCT
This sequence comes from Neodrepanis coruscans, assembly GCA_013400695.1. Lineage (NCBI taxonomy): Eukaryota > Metazoa > Chordata > Aves > Passeriformes > Philepittidae > Neodrepanis > Neodrepanis coruscans. The sequence continues at coordinate 14,757 of VYZS01086718.1, read as the reverse complement.
TTGTCTGTATGAATGTAAAGCAAGTTAATAAGCTCATGAACTAGCACTCAGCTGTGAAATACTCTGGTACTTTATCTGTAATAGGGCACAAAGACTTAGAGGCATCTGCTCAAGCTGAATAAGAAGAGAAAAATGAACTATGAACAAATAGAAGATATAAAGAGGAGAATTTTTGGCATATAAGGCAGAAAAATGTGCTAAGAGAAGTAAAGGATATACATTTGGATAAGCCAGAAAAGCTTTTTACCTTTGTTATTTTGTGAGTTTATAATACCGTCTGATCTAAATAACCATATACTGTCAGATATGATATTTGGACAGTGACTTGATAAATGCAGTGGCTGAAAGGAAGAGAAGGCTAGCACTGAAATGGAATAAAGTGGGGTTGAAGGATAATGAAGGTGGGGAGAAACTGTAAAACATTTCTATTTTGGATATGTAAGAAACATCAAATGCCCACTTTCTGATTTTTCTGGTGTGTCTGACTCCTTGCTGATAGTTATCTTGTTTGGTTAGACGCCAGCTCTTGCGTTTCATACATAAAGCAGTATCTGGCATGTATTTGAATGCATGTAAATAAAAATTGGCTTCCTCATATATCCAGCTGGATACAGAAAAAATGCTTTTCCTAACTTTCTGCTGTCCTGCTGTTAACATTATTTCTGGTAATTAGTACTTCTGTCCAGAAGGTGCTGGAAAGGAAGCAGATGTCTTCGTTTGTTTTGGTGGTTTTGTGTTTTTGGATTTTCTTTTTGGTTTCTTGTTGGAGATTTTTTGTTTGTTTGTTGTTTTTATTTTGCTTATTAAAAGTATGAAGCTCTGAAGGAAGTGGTGGAAGAAACCAGTCTGGTCTTAGTAGATTCCAATACTGAGTAGTTCAGGTCTAGTCTTTTGTTATAATAGTCTTTGTCAAGCTGAAGCATTGGAAATCAGTATTATCAAAAAGGGGTTTAAAATACAAATCTATTGAAACTCCTAGATATTATTACTTATATATAAAAAGCTTAATGGTATCTTACTTTATTTTGGAACTACTAAGTGTTCAGTAAATTCTGTTGAGATTTTGTGAAATTTGCATTAGTCCATGATAGTTTCCATTAGAAAATTCAGTAACTGGTACTTCAGTGGTGCCCTCTGTTTATATTCCTGGCACAGTTCAGGCTCCCTCTGATGCCTGAAGTTTACTGTCCTACATTCATTTTTCAAAGCATTCCTGTACCTTGACTCCTTTTCTATTATGACTAATACAGCGGCACACAGAAAGAAAGGCTGAAGTGAATCAGTGTGCCTACATGCTCTTGTTAACCCTCTCACAGGTTTCAAGACTTGCATCTTCATTTTGGCAAATGCCATAGTTTGGACCTAATAAAGTGTTGAAATTACTCACACAGGGTATTTTTATAGCCATTTCCACCCCTTCACTTGGAATATTATTCTATACTGAATGCATTTTGATTTCAGAATTTTTTTTTGATAAATCATCTTATTTTTCTGCCTAAAGGGTCACTGGTGGCATCCATTGGGAGGCCAACAGTTCCAGATATCTTTTATCTTTTTGCTAGGCAGTAAGTTTCAGAACTCTTTCAAGATCATCTGCAGCAATTCCTTTAGTCATGAAGCTGCTGTCTGAAGCAGAATTGTTTCTGCATGGATTCCCTTGCATTGTCATCACTGAGTATTTAGGACTTTGATGACATTCGTGAGTGCATTGCTCTTGTAATTATAGAACCATTTATATTGGAAGACATTTTGGCGGTCATTGAGTCCAATCACTAACCCAGCACTGTCAAGTTCTCCAGTAAAAGATGTCCTGAAGTGCCACATCTACATGTCTTGTAAATACCTTCAGGGCTGGTGACTCATCCACATCCCTGGGCAGCCCGTGCCAATGCCCCACCACACTTGCAGTGAAGAAATTTTTTCTTATAATTTTTCATGGTCCTTACAACTCTGTAAGCTGCTTGGACTGTAGAGCTAAGCTCGCTTAGACCAGCAGAGCTGCAATCATCCTGTTGTCTTGAAAAGTCAGAACTGCTACCGGGCAGTTTAGCATCCAAAGGAATTTTTTTAATTTTTCATTTTGTGACAGCAAACAGTTTACAGCTGATAGACAAACAAAATAATCAGAACTATTTCTAATATTTATAACATTTCTGTATTATATATAAACTAAAATTCTGTTTGAATATAAATATATGTAAACATGAAAATGTATTTGTATAAGGATAATAATTTATTTTTTTCCTGCCTGGAAATAGGGAGAGTTAATGAATACTTCTTTCAAGAAGACCTTTTGTTTCAAAGAGTACACTCTTTAAGTTGCTTTTTTAGAAAGCTTTAAAAGTATTACGTATTTTGAAGATGATGTAATACATTTATATGTTTGTGGTTTTCACGTGCTTAATAGTTGTAATTGTGTTCTAGGCAGCAAAGGAACAAACCCAGGACTTGATTGTAAAAACTACAAAACTCCAGGCAGAAAAGTATGTATACCACCCTATGTATTTAATGGAATTTTCTTCTGTATGTGATCCTGGCACTTTTATTTTTGGGTAATAACTTTGGGGTTTTTTTTTAACACTATCTGTATTTGTAGCTCAATTAGAGTAGTAATATTGCACTCTTGGTTTATTGCTAGAGGATCCAAAATGGTAAGAATGTGTTGTGCTTGTTTCAACAAAAATTTGCTTTTTAGGGAAAAGAATCAGTTACAGTGGTACACCGTGTTAAATCTGGATGTGCTTTACCTATTGTCAGTTGATAATGTAAGTTTTACTGTGTTGTAGTGGGTATGGACCGACTCAATGTCTCATCAGTTGGACAGGCTGCTTCTTGTTGTTAGCGCTTCATATCCAGTGGAAATTACTCCCTTTTTCAGGGACTGTATGAGGGAATACAAAGTTGGATTCTAACCTACTCTGCCCTATTTAAAGATAACTAACTCTAAAATACAGAAGTGCTGTTAAATGAATCTTATCATGATGAGATCACTTTTCCCCTTGCTTTTCCAGCCTCCTGTGGAAGAAAAGACTTGTATTTTGTTCTTTTCAGTGTTTTTATTTGTGAGAAGGGGATAGTTACCTAAGATGCATTCAAGTATTCGTTTTTGTTTTTATAACTAGGATATCTGGTTTTACAGCTTTAGATTTTTGTCAGTGTAGAAGAATGAGTCTCCTTCCTTCAAAAGCTTTCTTCTGAAAATTACATACAGTTCACAGGAGGTTAGAGATAATTATTTCCAGTAATAAGTTTCCAGTAGCATTATGGTTTTAGATAGCTTTTGGTGAGCTTTCAAAATAAGTAGGTTCATGTGGTTTTTCATAGGAAGTAGATTATGTCGTGTGGAAGTCAATGTTAGGTTGAAGTCTAATTTGTACATGTTTTCAAAGACGAATGCAGAATAACTGTATAAAATGCAATGGTGGTTCATATAAAGTAAAGGATTTGGTAAAGGCACAATGTAAGTAAGTGAGCAGAAGTGAAGTCTTAGAGAATCTGTTATTTTCAATATGAATATGTGAAGTAATAGGATAAAGAAGTGGTCATATATTTTATAGTCTTAGGAAAAGGAAATCTGCTTTGATCCCTTGTTCTGAAGCAGAATGGAAGAGACCAGGACCAGTCCCAAGTGGTATATGTCTAATTGGCCTTAAATTCCATTAAAGGAGATTATGCAGACTGTACATCATCACTTCCACAATATAGTCCTTACTCACACAATGGTTTACTTAGAAGACTTTCTGCTAATTCCTTTAAAAGGTAGAAAATCCCACTAGTGTGAAGTGGAAGAAAAAGTTTGGGAAGTAGCTTGTTCTTCTAAGGGTCTCTGTGACCTCAGAGTACACACATAGGAAAAAGTTTGAAAATGTATTTTTTAAATATTCCATGAATTACCCATGAGCAGAAGCCAAAAAATACTTGTGATTCTACAGTCTGGTTGCTATGGAAGATTCATAGTGCCATTTATTAGCAAAGTCAATATGAAGTGAGGTGAGATTTGACAAGTCAAGAAACATTCATCACAAGTGTAGAGTCAGTTACATGGTGCCATTGCTGATTAATGTTTGTCTAATCTGCTCTTAGAAGAAAAACCCATGAACAGAGAGCCTGTGGTGTCACTGGAAATTGATTTTGGTTCTTTATTGTTTTCCTACTATCTGATATAGTTCTCCTTTTGCTGCAGGTTAAGCTCATTTGTTCTGATCTTATTCCAGGTGGATGTAGAGAATAGTGTGTTATTTTCATGCCTTTAGCAGTTTTTGAATTTGATGGCAAATTTGAAGCTATACTAAGCAGGCCCCTTTCAAGTGGCTTTATATCAGCTTTTATAAGCGATAAGCTGAAGAAATCAGTCTGTTTGGTATCAATTATATCACCTCTACAAGATGGAAAAGAATCTATTCACTGGAAATGCACACCTTTTTAACTTAATCTCTGTGTACAATTTAGAAACTGTATCTTGTATCTTAACCATTGCTAAACACTGATTTATGTAGTAAGGGTGTATATATATGTATATGTGTGTATCTGCAAAGTTCTGAATGTGAATTTGTGTTTGTTGAGACTATTCTGTCAATACATACCCATCACATTTATAGGAAGCCGAATCGGTATGAAAGTAGAAAATTATTCCATTGATTTATTTCCAGCATATAAGCTTGTTTATTCTAGAGTATAGTAATCTGCTTGGTAAGATTTGAATAGTTTCTGTGTAGGTGTGTTGCTTAACTTTTCGATTTTTCCATATTTAGTCTTAGACCAGAATGTATTATAACATGGCAGGGTTGCAGCGTTGCAGGCTGTCTGCCTTTGGATAGGGAATGCAGATGGGAGAAACCATCTGAGTTTTATGTCCACTTTCCTGCTCCCACTATTATTTGCATGATGACTTTGATAAACCCATCAACTGTTAGCATATAACTAGTGCATTATTTTTGCCTTTTGTATGTGTTGCTATTCATGGAACACTTACCCCAAAAGCTCATTTTTTCTAGTGAAAGCCTTTCCCTGATTTCCAAGCTAATTCTTGGATATAAATTGACTGATTTTCTCATCTTGGCCTTTATGTTAAGACCTTTCTTCATCCCCTGTGATAAATTAGGTTTTCCATTCTCATGGTCATCCTGCTAGCTCTGGTCTAATGAGAGTCCATTGTTTTGAACACAGATGATCAGGATTGTGACCTGTTTTCCAGATGAGGTCTCGCTAATATTACTGCTATTTTCTTGTATCCTGGAAACACTGAACAATTCACTCTTATTTTCTGTGCCTCCATTTTTTTTTTAATTAAGGAGAAAATTTCATAGTTATATTCAGTGGTGGAATTGGTCAGTGAATACCTTTTCAGTTCTCTTTAATGAGATGTGTT
>VYZS01086713.1:60951-78774 GCA_013400695.1 Neodrepanis coruscans | reverse complement strand
CCCCCACAGTGCAAACCAACACACAGCACGTCTCAAGTCACCGGGATTTCTTCCCAACCACCAAGACACCGCTGGACAGTGAGGAAAGCAACCCCAAACACTGCACTACAGACAGGGGGTAAAGCGAGCAGCTCCAACGCGTCAGTGACGGATCCAGCTCCACACTGAACAGGCGCTGCACCGAAACATCGTGCCTCAGCGTTACATCGCGTTTCTGCTTCCGCAACCTCAACCGATGTGGGCCGAGCTCAGAAAACGAGGGGAGCGGGACATTCTGCTGGAGGGGACCCCCCCCCGCCCTTCTGGGCCGCGGCTCTCGGTAGCTTCCCCGCTCCACAGCCCCGACGGCACCGTGGCCTCCCCTCCGCGGGTCCCTCAGGGCCCGCCCGCCCCTTCCCCTGTCCCTGCAGAGCCGGGCCCGCTCCCCCGGGCAGGGGCTGGAGGGTGTCCCGGCTCCCCTCAGCCCGCCCCGGCCGGCTCTGCGCAGTGACGAGCCCGCCGGGAGGAGCACCCTCAGCCCTCACAGCGCCACGGCACGGCTCCAGCTGCTGGCGCTGTCCCGACCCCGGCCCGCACTCACTCGGCCATGGCTGCGGCTCTGAGGCGGCGGTCCCGGGCTCTGGGATCTCTGCAATCTCCGGGATCTCGGGGCTCTCCGCTCCCTGCGCTGTCCCGGCTCTCTCTGGGCTCGGCCCGGGCCCCCCTCAGCCGCGCGGGCGGTGCCGAGCGCTCCCATTGGCTGCCCCGGACAGCCCCGCCCCCCGCCCATGGGCCGATGGCTCGCAGGCCACGCCCCCTTAAAGGGGCAGCGCCGGGGGCGGAGGGTCCCGGCACCGCCGGGTCCCCCGGGTTAATTAGGATTAATTAGCTTAAATTCCGATCGTGAACATCGTCCCAGGCTGCAGCCAGCCCCTCGGGGATCACCGCTATCCGTTTGCCTTCAGGCGTCCTAAAACTTCACGGAATCACAGAGTTAACTCGGTTGGGAAAGACCTTTGAGATCATCAAGTCCAGCCCGTGACCCGACACCGTCACATCCACCCGGGGCCACATCCAGCCGTGTTTGAACACTCCCAGGGACATTAAAAACCCCTCCCCTCGGAGGTCACAGTAATTTTGAGAGGAGAAAGTTATTTCCGTGCGCGTGTCCCGTCCCCCCACCCCCCCAGATACACAAGTTCAGTATTGGCAGCTGTGACAAGTTTAATTGATCTTTCAATTAAACCCCAGACAGGGGAAGGATGAGGGAGGACAAGCAGCGCCTCCCATCTTTGTCAGAACAGCCGAGACAAACCCCGTTTCGTGAAGCATCAGCTTGTCCAGGGTTTTGAAAACAAGTAACCAACCTAAGATACTAGTAATTACATTATAATAAAGAGAACACACATTGTATCTGCTAATGCACTGGTTGTACCTTTATTGTTTCACCTCGTTCACTAACAATTCAGTGGTGCAAGGTTACCATACACAGTTAGATATCTGCATTGCACACCTAAGGCTATACAGCAAATGGATCAGTATTAGTACAAATACATGAACTATATTTACAATTTTGTATACTCAAGCTCCAAATATCGGATATATTTACAAAATAAAATAAGAAAATGAAAACCTGAAATTAATGTACAGTGTTGCTGATACACTCCTTCGCTGGGATGAAATTAGTTTGCAAAGAGATTTGTTCGAGAAGGCCACTTATACAGCAAATACCTTGTGTACAGAGATAACAGGGACATGGGCACTGCAGCTCCAAGGGATGTTTCTCAGTGAACAGCATGTCTGATGTCCAAATTCGGGAGCCATAACCAACTGCACATGAAGGATGGACAAGCAGAATGGGAAATCAAGACTCGATCCTGAGAAGTGCTGATCGTTCCAGGCTCCTCTGGGCTCCTGCTTTCCAGGAAAGCAAAGGGTAGTTCAGCACTGCTCAGGGTCAGGCCATTAACTTGGCAACATGAAGAATTGAAGACTTAAGAGCTCCACACCCTCAGTTTCCTGAATACACAGCTGATCCTGGCAATTTACCACCCGTTCCCAATGACATTGGACACAACCACCTGGTTAGAGTTTGGTTTCAGATACACAGAACGCATAAATGGCCTTCTGAACAAATACAAGTCAGTCCTGTTCTTGAACAGCTGATGTTTTTTTAAACAAGGAAGCACAAAGTTAATACATTCCTGCTACAGACAGCACAGCCAGACCACGACTGGGGTGAGGAACTACAACGCAGAGATGCAACGCACACGGCAGACCCAGTTCCAGGTACATTCAGCAAACCCTTCTCAAGCAGCAACAGGATCCTCCCTCCTTCCAGCTGCAGGTCAGCAGCTGCATCTTCCACAAAAACACCCACCACAGCATAAACTACCACAAAGTCAGGCTGTGCAAGAGAACCAGACAGATGCACGTGCACAGGCAGTTATTAGTTGATTGTATGGTACCAGTGGGTGTTAAACCAAAGCTAATCCTCTTTCGTATCTAAATGTGCAATTAATTACAGATGTATAAATATACAATACATTACATAAAAGTAAATCCCTGTAAATTAGATAACAAGCAGCAAAAAGTAAAGTCTTTGCTTTGAAATACCTTGCTAATTAGTTATCAGGACTATTGGACATTGACCAAAAAAAGCCCTTTCTCAGCAGTCTGGAAACAGCACTGCCTTCCCTTCTGCATCCCAGAATACAGGAATCTTCTTTAAAAAGGTACTTAAAGTGCATTTCTAAAATACAGTATTGGAGGTTCAACTTAGCTTCAAAATATCCAGGAAGCTCCAACATCAACAACAAAATTTTAAATGAACACAAAGGGTCATTTTCTCCTTTGTTTTGACCAGGAACATAAAGACCCAAACACAGCAGATTCACACTTGCTCTCCCCAAGGGAAGCCCCCCAGGGTCACTCCTGTGTGTGCTCTCTGGGCTGCCAGGCCCACAGCAGGTGCCTCATCTCCAGAGGCTCAGTCCCAAGAGCTGTTTGACTCTGGGACTCCACACACACAGCAGGTAACCAACAGTGGGGTTCCAAGTGTCAGGAGGAGGCACCTTTTTCGCCTTATTCTGTTTCCAAAGAAATTTTTAACATGTTGGGCTAAGCTTTGAAGTGAATGGAAATTCACTTTTTTTTGTTTGTTTTTTTTGTGTGGTTTTTTTTCCTTTTCTTTCTTATGTTTTCAAAGAAAACTTGGATTAATTTCAGTCCAGTTTTAAGTAGGGAAACTCAAATGTCTCAGGGCAGAACACAGTAACATAAGAAAAACTTTGTTTGCCTTTATGTCAGACTAGAAAACAGTAATGCCCATTAGAAGTCCACACAACAAAAAATCTATTTTGTCACAGATCATGCAGCTTTAAGAGATACTGATGCTTAAAAACAGAATTTTGCTCTTCTGGTGATCTGTTACTCACACAGACATCAAGTCACCAGAAGCTGCTCAGTGTTTTTACATAGTATAACATTTATGCAACACAGCTGTAACACTTCCAGCTCTGCATAAAATAAGCATCTGTCTCTTCCTGCTTTTAAAGGAAGATCCCTTAATTATGATTCTATGCAATGCCTGTATCCACTTAGTTCACTCTCTGGCTTATCCAAAGCAAAGACTCAGCAAACTAGTTTTCTTCTAGTTAAAAAAAGAATAAGATAAAAGTTAAAATGCTCTCAGTGTCACAACCAACCACCACCTCAACCACTCTGCCTCCTCAAACTGGTTCCACTTTCATTACAAACAGTGGTGATGGCAGCAATAATTTAATGCTCAGAATTAACCTAATTCTTCAGATCAGCTTAGGTCCAGTGTGAGGAGCCCCAGCACAAAGAGTCTTATCCACACACTGGAAGTGCTTTATCATCATTGCATAACAAAGGAATATCATCACTGTATTTAGAGTCACACACAGTTAAACAAGACAAAAACAGAAGGGGGGAAAAAAAACCTCAAATAAAATAAAATCCATCCCTATCATGCTCCTGGGTCCCCAGGATGCTCCATCACTCTGGCTTCCAGTTCTGAAATAAATCTGAGGACCACAGAGGCAGCAGAGAGCGTGATTTAGCTTGAGAACTATCTGGAGATATATAAAGATATGTCTTAGCAAGTGTCAGACTCCACCTCTCTGCTCCTTTGCCATCCAGGCTTTTAGGAGGTCTCATTATGCATTTGCATTGCACTTTACTGAACAATGAAAACTCCACAAAGCCACAAACTTGCCCAGTGGATTCCAGTCCCACGTCCACTAGGCTGCAGAATTCCCAAAGCATGACCAGCTGATGTGTGACCTGAATCCAAATGACTTTCTGCAGCTGGAGTGTGCCAACTGAATAGTGGAACAAACCCTTTTTACCTCTCCCTTGAGAGGCTGAACCTCTGGATGAAATTCCTCCACATTCCCCAGGATCACAGCCCTGTCAGTACCCAAGGTACCTCAAGGAAGTAGAACACAGCAGTTTGAAGCACAGTAAAANGCTCCTTTGCCATCCAGGCTTTTAGGAGGTCTCATTATGCATTTGCATTGCACTTTACTGAACAATGAAAACTCCACAAAGCCACAAACTTGCCCAGTGGATTCCAGTCCCACGTCCACTAGGCTGCAGAATTCCCAAAGCATGACCAGCTGATGTGTGACCTGAATCCAAATGACTTTCTGCAGCTGGAGTGTGCCAACTGAATAGTGGAACAAACCCTTTTTACCTCTCCCTTGAGAGGCTGAACCTCTGGATGAAATTCCTCCACATTCCCCAGGATCACAGCCCTGTCAGTACCCAAGGTACCTCAAGGAAGTAGAACACAGCAGTTTGAAGCACAGTAAAACACACACACACACACCCCCAACCTCCCCGAAAACCTGACAGAGAGAGGAGTTCATTTCTCTGAAAGGAAATTCCTTCTGCTTTCCTTTCCTGGGGCAAAGGCCAAAGCTTTGGCCATGAGGAGAACTTACACTGTAGGTAAAGAACTGACACCACCCATCTGATGACCAAGAAGCCAATTATGACACTCCACTGATCAGGACCAGAATCCTCTTGATCTGTCCTCCAGGAAGGATTAACTCTGGAGCTAAAACTAATTAGTGGGGCTCAGCTGATGAAAATTGTAGCAGGGAAATTAGGAGACATTTGACAGTTAGTCAAAAAGGAATTGGAAGTGTCCTGCTGCTCTCTGGAGCAAACTGCAAGTGCTGGGTCTGGAAAGTGATTTCCAGACCAAGGATGCTCCCCATGGACAGGTGGGATCACACCTGAGCATTACAGGTAAGGGATGCACAACCAGGCCTTTTGGAACAACACCACAGAACACCCAACCCTGACATTCCAATGACAGCCCTAAACCTTTTCCCAGAGAGGTGAGAACTGTTCCTGCAGGACTCAGAACTCAGGCCCAAGAGCAGCAAGAGGAGACCTGCCCTTCATGGTGATCTCCTGCTCCAGGCACAACCACACTTGCATTTCCATTTAACACTCTCCATCTGTCAAATAGGAGGCTGAGCATCTGAAATTTGGGGATTTCATTCAATAGTTCAGCCATGGGGTCTATTTTGCCTCACATCAGCACAGTGTGCTCAGCTGGGTTCAGAGGAGTGTTGATGGAAACTCTTTTGGGAAAGAGTCAAGGCCAAGCATTGCTCACCTGCAATCCCACAGCAAGAGTTTCAAGGCAGATTTTTCTAGCCAGGCCTTCCTGGTTTGTTCCCTGCCTTCTTCCAGCTCATCCCTTTGCCTGTTGGATCCCAGAAACTCAAAACCTTGCACCAAGTCCAAAATCCAGTCTGCCCAGATAGATTTGTCCAATATCAGCTTTCTCCAGAGTTTAAACTAGAGGCTGGATCCAGAAAGCCTGAGGAGCTATTGCAGTTCCTGGCTGGGTAATGTCTACATTGAAGAATTTCTCTTTCCCTGGCATTGGAACTTTGCCCTGAGGGAACCAATGACCACTGCCAAGTCCCAAAGTGAATGAAAACCCTGCAGCAGTCTAGACAGACAACAACAGACAGTGGGACGGACACCAAAAGGTCAGTTGAAATGGGAAAACAATTGTNTTCAATAGTTCAGCCATGGGGTCTATTTTGCCTCATATCAGCACAGTGTGCTCAGCTGGGTTCAGAGGAGTGTTGATGGAAACTCTTTTGGGAAAGAGTCAAGGCCAAGCATTGCTCACCTGCAATCCCACAGCAAGAGTTTCAAGGCAGATTTTTCTAGCCAGGCCTTCCTGGTTTGTTCCCTGCCTTCTTCCAGCTCATCCCTTTGCCTGTTGGATCCCAGAAACTCAAAACCTTGCACCAAGTCCAAAATCCAGTCTGCCCAGATAGATTTGTCCAATATCAGCTTTCTCCAGAGTTTAAACTAGAGGCTGGATCCAGAAAGCCTGAGGAGCTATTTGCAGTTCCTGGCTGGGTAATGTCTACATTGAAGAATTTCTCTTTCCCTGGCATTGGAACTTTGCCCTGAGGGAACCAATGACCACTGCCAAGTCCCAAAGTGAATGAAAACCCTGCAGCAGTCTAGACAGACAACAACAGACAGTGGGACGGACACCAAAAGGTCAGTTGAAATGGGAAAACAATTGTTTTTAAGAAAAAATAAATAATTTTTTTTTTCTTTTTAGAGTCGTGCATAATCACTCAATTTTTTTGATTTTTTTTTTCTTTCTCTTTTTGTTTGGCCACATGCTACTAGTACAATTCTGGTACAGGTGAAAAGAAACAAGGTAGGGTTAGAATACCTAGAAAATGTGCTGAAGGAGTGGGGAGGGTGGGAGGTGTTAAGCCACAGGATTACATACAAGAGAAACTGTCAAGAATCACAAAGAGAAAATGAGAGGGAACACTATCTATCAGAAGGTGAGTCAGGGAGAACAGATGAGAACATTACATGGACTCAGTACTTCATCTGGCCCGTGCGCCTTCGAGCCAGTTTTGACCTGTACAAGAAAGAAGTGAAAAAGTAGTTGGTGAATTCTGGAAGTTTATTTTAATCCCTCCCCACAGTTTGTCCCCCTTTAAAAAAAAAAAAAATCCTTTTTATAGTCCTAGTTTACACCATATGTGTAAGGAAGGATAGGGCTGTAATGAGAAAAAATTCTCACTCCTCTGCTGTGCTCCTTTAAAGGGAGACAGGATCTTTCAAGGAAATTAATTACTTGATGCTGTAAGTGACAAACTGGATATGGCTGTTAAGAACATCACAAGCCAAAGCAGCAGCCCCTGCAGCTCCTGAAATTCAGGGCTGCTTTGTTTTCTGATTGTCTGGGGCTTGTTTTGCCCACCCTCCTCCCTCCTTCAGTTCCCACATCTTGTCAAACTCTCCAGAACAAGATTAAATGCTGTGACCAACCACCTGACCATCTCAGTCCCCCTTCCCTGCAGCCCTGGCTGCCCAGGAGGAGCCTCTTACCGAATTGTGCCAGCAAGGAGAGGATTGAAGGCATATAACCAGTCATTCATGTCCTTGTCGTTGATGGCCTGGAGCAGGACTCCACGATGCTTCGTGCACACTCCAAAGGTGTTGGGTGTCTGCAACATCAAAAACAATCTAAAATACTGAAGTCTACAAGCACAGGAGCTGATGCACAATTCCCCTTTGAGAGAGTCTGCTCTGCCACATTCCTAAAACCCACAAGGCTTAAGGTCTTTCATTTATGTTTCACTGGTCATTTCCAGAATATTATTAGTCATTAACTTCTACAAAATACAGTTTTAACTCAAGAGTGTGAACTCTGATGGACTAGTAAAGTTCACTTGATTCCTTGCAGGATGTTTGTGTGTGTTGGTGGGGTTTTTTTTTAAAAGCCAAAACACACAAGCCCCCAAAACCATAGAAAGGAAGCTTCAAAAACCAAACACAGGGTGAAGGTACCAACACATGCTCCTAAATCTAATCTGATATGTAAGAGCAGTCAGGATCAGTCTCTGGCACAGCTATGTCCAAAACATAAGAAACCCTGAAGAAACTTTATGGGCAGAATCATCAGATACCAGACATTTTCCAAGATGCATTTTCCTCAGACCAGAGGATGCACTACTACCTGTGATGTTCCTGCTTTATGGGTAAATGAACAGCTCCCAGACTGACCTTTACCATTGCCTGTTGATCCTCACTGTATTCCACCTGGGCTGTGGATAAGTTTATGAGTCCTCTTTCTACAGGATCTTTGTCACTGTTGTAAATAAAAACATAGGGACGGCGAACCACCACAAAGTGCTTGGCCCAGGAGCTGGAGAGAGGCTCCTTGAAGTGGAGGTATCCTTTCTTTGAGACCACAGAGCTGGAAAAAACAAACCCACAGATAAACAGGAATATCCCTATTAACTGCAAAACACTGTGTAGGACACTTGGTCCTTACTCTGTTTTATCTGTAACAGTATTCAGAAGTTCCTCTGTAACAAGCTGAATTGTGTCTTCAATAACTGCAAAAGCCTGACAGAAAGAAGGCCCCCAAAGATCTCTGCTTCACTGGACTTCAGCCATGGTTTGATGGTAACAAACATCCTATGTAAGTCCCTGGAAATCCTGTTCATGCAGAGAAGGGAAGCTGCAGAGATCAAATATCAGCCCAATCTTTCCCATCCTGCCTCCATCATACCAGACCCTGCAGCTCTGCCATCACCTGTTCATTTCCCTCCCTCAAATGGGGCACAGAACCTACAAATCTCAGCAAGTCCCTGTGACAGCTCTTAGGAAGCCACGATCACACAACACTAAAAAACTTACCCTGGTCTGATTTCCTCAATATCAGGAACAAGGTTTAGGAACTCATTCTTTCCAGCCCTGGCAAGATAGGAGGTTTCTACTGCAGGAATTATCTGGAACTGTTCCACCTCATGACAGGGACTGGAGGCACGAGAATTTGCTTCTGGTGTCCTTTAAAAAAAGTGGAGAAAGAAAAGTAAATCACAACAGAGCAACTCAATGTGACAATAGAATTTATAGTGCCTCTACAGCCCAGCATGTCTTAAAAGTTCCAGGATTTTTGTATGACATTGGGATCCTTCTGTACAATATCAAATAGCTTTTTCCCTTGCTATCTGTGGAATAAACTTACAATGATTGCTAGTAGGCTCTTTCCCCACTACTTCTCCCTCGTTTCTCCTGCATAACACAGTCACAACACACACACACATCTTACTACTGTTTGATGAAAAATGCATTAGTTTGTCAGCACTCCTCAGGGATGTTTAAACTGACAAGGTACAAATTACATGTCTTTTACCAAGAAGATATTCCCAATTTAATAAAAAAATTTTGTATAGAAACAGCTGAGAAAGATAAACAGAGATTACTGGCCAAACTGGTTTATTCTGGGCCTTTTAAACAGGCCTCTGAAAAAACTTGTGGACTCCCCACAGTGACCACACTGGCCACTGGAATGACAAGCATCTGAATGTTCCTCCAGCACAAAGGGAAAAAAACTCCCACTTCAAAAGAACAAAAGGGGGAAAAATAATTGTGCAGAGTGACTAGAGAGGTGAGGCAAGGGGGCTGTACAGAGAGGTATCTGAAAGTAGGGAAAAGGAGGAAAAGAGGAGTAAAAAAACCAGAAAACACAGTAAAGAGATCTGTGAAGCAGTGAAAGTGATGTTTTCCTACTAATACATCACACTTACTTCTGATCAATGGAGTTGCATCTGGAATCCACCAGAGAAGGGCAGGTGGAGGAAGGGGTGAGGGTTGCACTGCTGAAACTGGACACTGACGGGTCCCTCCCAATTGGAGAAATGTCTGACAACTACAGGGACAAATGCAGGGACAGTGTTACAGAGGAGCTGGGTTTGTAGTTCATATTCAGTCCTGCCTTTCAGCACAGGAAGGCTCAGATAACAGAAAAGTATTTCCATCAGGAGTCAAATTTTTGCACACATCTATAAATAAATAAATAAGACACAACAGCCCTTCTGCAGGCACAGTTTGTTATCAATATTTCACACCTCTGATTATTCACACCCTGACCTCCTCAATGGAATAATACAATATCCAGTTTGCAACTTGGTGTTCATTGTGCCTAAGGGCAGAATTTTTAAGAGATAATTTATCCTTTTACATAGGAAGGTGCACAGAGGGACAGTAGAGCACTCCCAGTCTGCCAATTATCTGGAAGCTGTACTACAGTCCAAGATCACACCACTTCCAATTCCCACAACAGTCTTTGGAAGCTAATGCTGAATAGCCAAATGCTTCCAACAGAAAGAAAATTAATATAAAGTGGTTTATCTTTTCATAGTATCAGCAGATTCCACAAGCCACAAATATATTTCTATTGTACTACAGTGTATTGTCTTACATGAAATAATTACCTTACAATCACTGATGCTGTTGTACACCTGGTTGAATTCTCGATTGAAGGTGTGAGTAAGAAGCTGCAGACACTAAAGGGGGAAGGGAAACAAACAAGACAAGAAAGAATTTTACATTTAGATTTTCAGAGAAATTGGAACACAAAAGGCAATTTGCCAAGACACACTTGGCAGCTCATGAAAGAGTAAACAAATTCTAAACTGCTGTGAAAAATCCCAGAAGAAGAGGGGAATAATCACTTCCCTTGATAAAATTAGAAAGTTACATTTATAGAACTACTAGAGAAGGGGGACAAGGTGAGTGAACAGCCACATAACAAACCCCACCAGCAGCACTGGATGGAGAGAACAGATTATTTCCCTACAGAACATATCAACATGAAATTCTCACAATACTGGATAGTCACTGTGCCACCTGATAAGCCCTTCCTTAGTGTCTAACCATCCCTGGCAGCCCCTGCCATACCTTGGTGGCCAGTTCCTTCTCCCTGTCCACCAGGCTCTCGATATCGGCCGAGTCATAGCCGCTGCTCTCGCTGGGCGTCACGGCGCTCTCGAAGGTCGTGGTGGAGATCTGGGAGGAGATGCTGGTGGAGGTGCTGAGGGTTCCACTGCTTAGGCTGGGGGACAACGAGTCACTCAGGGACTTGGGGATGCTGTCCCCAAGCTTTTCACGGAGCAGAAGGAAATGCCGGGTTTTCTCCACCTGGCAAGAGAAGAAATCAAATTGTCTGCTCCAGGGTGGTGCTTGTTTTGCAGACACTGAATTCTTATGTATTCTTTTAATAATCAGACCAATTAACATTTTCCCCAGAGAAGGGAGTTAACAATGGCACTAGAAATTGAATCTGCCTTTACTGAATACACTGAGATTCTGAGCTGAAAATTATACTCAGCAGCCAGTACACCCTTTGAATCTTCTCTGCTGGGACAACTTACTTAAATTTTGACTTTGATCTCTTTACTCACCTCATGCAGCAGCTCCAGCTTCTCCAGTTCCCACTGGTGCTCCAGAATGAGGCTGTCACCCCTGGGCCTCCAGCCTGCCAGGTTCTCTTCTCCCCGCACATATGCCACAGATGTATCCAGGACTTTCCTCCTCCTTCTCTGCATTCCTGAGCAGTAAAAAAAAGCATTAGACATGTTAAAACCACAGACAGAGGGCTGCCACTAACCAGATAACAGCAACATCTTCCAAAGACCAAGAGAAAACTCTGTTGCTGCCAAACCCACCCTCCACTGGTAGTGCTGGGCTACGTTATGCTCCCTAAATCTACAGCTCAGGTACATGCCCAATTTCCTGAGATACCCATGTCAGAAATGTCAAGTTTTCAGTAAATCCTTGTCCACCAATGGTAAACACAGACTTCAATTTAAAGTAAAAGCCTGAGTAAGGTTTTTATAGAATAGCAATGTTCCTTTGCTCCTATAAAACACAGGAACTGCTTCACATCAGGAGAGAAGTGTTTATTATGTTCTGCTTATGAAATTTTCTGCAGTATTTCATATTTATCACTTGAACACCCAGTCACTGCTTACCTGGACTGCCTGTGTCTGACATTTTGCATAAACTCAGTTCATAGATCCCTGTTACTCTGTTTCTGTTCACAGGAAAGCAGAAGGAAACAAAAATACACAATTATCTTTAGAAATAAAGTGTATCAGCTTTAGTTCAGTGGTCCCCAAAGCAGAAGTTTAAGTATAATAGTTAATTAAAACTAGATCTGAATTGTAATGTTGCATAAAACAGCCAGGACAGATTTCAAGATCTCTAAAAATGGTATTTCCCCCATCTTCCCCCCACCCTGCACTGGACTCAGAGAGCAGCTGCTGCAGTAAATTCCAGGTCTGGATCAGGGTCATCTATCTGCAAGCTTGGAAAATGGAACTCTCTTCCCAAATGTCAGTCTGGAAAAGAGGTCAGTAAAGAGAGAAACCATCAGAGTTTCACTTAAAATAAATGCAAGAAGGAATCTGGTTCAAAACCAGACTGGAGAACTATGACCAGGTAGAGTTTCAAGGAAGAAATAAAGAAAACTAAGCTACACCCTCCCCATGCCCTCCAAGAGAAAAAAACACACACTGACATAAAACATCAATACCCAAATTGGCAACTTGAACTTACGAGTCTGGAGACTTGGAGTAGCCACTGCCGAAGAGGTTGCGCAGGGACCGCGGCGGGGAGATCTTGGCATCTCGGGAGTAAAACACCATGCACACATCCTTGGTGATCACTGCAGGCTGGATGCAGTGGTCCAGCTGAGAGGAAAACCAGCACTGAGTGAGTGGCTGCAGACAACTGCCAAGTTACACTGCTGCCCTCAGTGGGACAGCTTGGGAAAGTTGTTCTCGTTTTTTTGGTGGAAAGTTTTTGTACGTGTTTCTGTGAAAGAGAACTGGCAAATTCCTTGGTGGATCTTGTGGGTGAAATAACTGTACTACAGAAAACAACATCATCTTGCACACAAAGCCAGTGTTTGTAGCACCAGCAATTTTCACTGATTTCAGTGAATTTTCAGATACAAAGATGGATAAAATGAGGCACACAAAGGTAAGATCACCAGTTTCACTTCACACATGTTGTCAGACAGAAATACCTCGACATCAACATCTTAACTGTGAATAAATTTTCCCACCCTGCTCTCAAAAAATCAAATAAATACTTTTACTGGCTCCAAGACTAAAAATCACCCATCCCAGTAAGTATTTATCTCAGGAAGCACAGGTCTCTAACCTCCAGGTAGGCAGAAAGGGTCATATAGATCTTCTCTCCATAGGGTGTCACTCGATTGAGGAGGAGGGAGTTGTGCAAGGAACTGTCCCAAACTGCTTCAAACCGGTAGAATGTCCTGGAAAAAAGTACAGTAAAAGCTCAATGGTAAAAGTTCCTCTGCATCCCTCTCCTTGTTCAGGGTAAAGCACCTCCTCCCTGACATCATCCACTACGACTCTCAGTGACTTAGACAACAAATGCTTGAAGCAAAAACCTTCTTTTCTTTTCCAAGATTATTTACTTTTATCTCAAATAGTATTTTGTCTGTTATGAAAAAGACTCATCTAAAAGAGAAAAGAGGGAATGCAGAAGAGAACAAAAGCTGCCATAGCACTACAGGGAGGTCAGCACTAAAGAACACTGTTTCTAACCAGAAAGAACTGATCTCTATTGCTTCAGGTATAATTCAGCCCAGATGGACCTTCAAAGTGCATGGGAAGATCCCTTTTTATAGAATCAAATATTCTACATCATATTTGAGGACCAACATACAGGAACAGAAGAGCTCCCTTCAAGTGAATAAATACTTCTTTCTACGTCCTACTTGCTACAAGTGAAAACTTGCAGCTTTAACACAAACTAAGAAGTTTCTTCAGTTTGGTACATGGAAAGAAAGGAGCTGAGGGCTCCCACAGTTCTACCCCAGCAATCAGGAAAGTTCTGTTCAAGAAGTGAGAGACAGCATCAGATACAGCTCAGCTCCATCACCACACCTAGAGGCATCATTACACCCTCTCCTCCAGCAGGGGCTTAGGGAAATGAGCTTTCTCCTTTCTCACAGGCAGACACTGATTTCATGCAGGTCCCTTTAGAAAGAAGAGCTACACCCTTTTTCAGGAGTTCAGCACACCTTTCAACACTGCCAACAGAAGCAGAAGGTACTAGTTCTCCATCCCCTCTACAAAATTTACCTCCCAAATCCCCTTGTTGGAGGTTTTAATACCATTTTGAGTCCTAGTGATGAGGTACTAAAAGCAAGAGAGCATCTCATGTATATTTTTTTAAGTAAGTTACATGTCTAAAAAGTTTCTGTACCAATGCCCAAGGCCAACTCAGAAAAACAGAAAATGAAATTAAAGACAAAGGACAAAAAGCAGAGTGGGGGTAGAAGAAATAACACAAAGCAAAAGCAAAAGAAACATAAAACAGCCTAAGAGCAGACATGTCAGAAACAGAGTGCTGATCTCAAATAGAGCTTCCAAGAATCCCCTTCTCCTGATACCAGAATTCCAAGCTAATAAGACTTCATGAACTGTGCAGTCAAGTGAGAACCCTTCTAAGAACTGTTTGCATTTAAAGTAGTAGAAATTACTTCTAAATATCTTGTTTCTATTAAAAATGGTACAGAGAAACATATTCTAAAGGAATTGCAATGTAATAATCCTCACTTGAGTTAGATCAGTCACACAGCACAGGAATTAAAAACTGGTTCTCCACAGATGAAAAAAACCAGTGCACAGAGCTCTGCACCATTTGCCAAACGTGGTTTCTCACCATGGGCAGAGAAAACAGGTGTAAATGTTCACCAGGGCAGAACTACTCCTGAGCAAAATGATGATTTTTGGCCCAACACCAACTTGAAGTCAAGTATAGCTTTGAGGCAGTTATTTTAGTGGATTTTGTCTAGCCAGGAAGTTAAATTGTCCAAACCAGAACTTGCTACAACAGTTATCCAAGGAGACAAAAAAGAGAAGTGAGCAAAGTCCTTTCAGCACAGTCAACAGCACAAGGAGGAAAAGGGAGCACAGAACAAGCAAAGCACAGAAAACAGGAGAAACAGGTTAAATGTGTAGTTAGAACTGACTCTTAAGTGGATTTTAGCATTAGTGAAAGGTGGTGAATTGAGAGCATTGAAGACAAAGTCTTCCCTTTCCCAAAGAGGCAGAGCACAGACAGCAGGGTGCAAACTGCCCCAGACTGCACAGCCACAGTGCCTGGCTCTGATCCCACCTGGAAGGGGAAACAGGAATCCAGTCTGAGCAGCTACTGCAGGTCTGGCTCCTCTGCCAGCTCATAAACTGAAGAGTAGCAACCACATGGTTAAATTTCAGATGCAAATCCGGCCCCAGAACAGAGGCTGAATGGCAGTCACATGGCAGCCACTGCTCTTTGTTCAGTGCAATTCTGAGCTGGAATTTCAAGTAACCTCATCATTCAGTCCTTGGCTTGGTACTTCAAACACATTACAGAGTCTGAGACAGTGAGAAATTCCAAATTTAGTTCTTTGGTACAGAACAAAGGAAGAAAATAACCAGGACCATAAATAAGGACGATATTTGATGGCACATTTAGAGAATCAAAAAGACTGAAGGAAGTTCTCTTACATGTGAAGGAAAGTTCACCTTCACAAGTCCCCCAGTAAACTGCACCTGAATAAACCCCTGACACAAAGGAGGAGAAGAGCTAAGAGGCATGCTAATGGAATCCATAAAAGCTAAGAGGGAAGTGGCAGCAATACAAATGGGACATAAAGCATTCTATTTTCAAGAATCTTTATGCACAAAGGAAGCAAACAGAAAATACCTAGGCATATCCTTATCAAGAAAGAGCCTGTAAAACATAGAAAGAGCTTCAGTTAGTGCAGCCAAAAGCAGAACAGAAAAGCAAACAGCTGGGAGGAACAGAACAAGTGGACTTAAAAAACAAAACAAAGGAAAAAAAACCCACAGGAAGCAGAAAACAATTTGCAGACAATAAGCAAATGTAAGACATAACCCTTACCAGGGCCTCAATCCCACATCACTCCTGCTGTGCACTCATCCCACAATGTAAACCTTGGCATTTTGGGAAGAGATGGTCAACAGCTTCACTCACACTCATTCTTCACCCAAGAGGCCCCACGTTATAGAAACTACAGAGACATAGGAATTTACTGAAATTGCTAAAGAACAGAAAGCAAAGGGCTTTCCAACTGCAAATCCAATAGTACCAGACTGGAAACCTCTGTTACACTGATCCATTAATTCAAATACTCTATAATATCCACTTNTACTTCAAACACATTACAGAGTCTGAGACAGTGAGAAATTCCAAATTTAGTTCTTTGGTACAGAACAAAGGAAGAAAATAACCAGGACCATAAATAAGGACGATATTCGATGGCACATTTAGAGAATCAAAAAGACTGAAGGAAGTTCTCTTACATGTGAAGGAAAGTTCACCTTCACAAGTCCCCCAGTAAACTGCACCTGAATAAACCCCTGACACAAAGGAGGAGAAGAGCTAAGAGGCATGCTAATGGAATCCATAAAAGCTAAGAGGGAAGTGGCAGCAATACAAATGGGACATAAAGCATTCTATTTTCAAGAATCTTTATGCACAAAGGAAGCAAACAGAAAATACCTAGGCATATCCTTATCAAGAAAGAGCCTGTAAAACATAGAAAGAGCTTCAGTTAGTGCAGCCAAAAGCAGAACAGAAAAGCAAACAGCTGGGAGGAACAGAACAAGTGGACTTAAAAAACAAAACAAAGGAAAAAAAACCCACAGGAAGCAGAAAACAATTTGCAGACAATAAGCAAATGTAAGACATAACCCTTACCAGGGCCTCAATCCCACATCACTCCTGCTGTGCACTCATCCCACAATTTAAACCTTGGCATTTTGGGAAGAGATGGTCAACAGCTTCACTCACACTCATCCTTCACCCAAGAGGCCCCACGTTATAGAAACTACAGAGACATAGGAATTTACTGAAATTGCTAAAGAACAGAAAGCAAAGGGCTTTCCAACTGCAAATCCAATAGTACCAGACTGGAAACCTCTGTTACACTGATCCATTAATTCAAATACTCTATAATATCCACTTCTCAGTGGAAGACAAAGACTAACTGCTAAAGCCCTGTCCCTGCCTTCACAGACACCAGGTGGCAGACAGACATTCCATTTGTACAAGCAGCATCCCAAATCCACCTTTAATGCTGCAGTGCTGTTTCAAAGTCCAGGCCTCTAAGGAGAAGGAAGAAGCCATTTCAGTGCCTCAAAGGATCCCACCTCCAGCATTCACAGCAGCTGCAGCAGAGATGGGCTCCAAAACCCCCCTCTCCCTGGAAACACACATTCAGAGCTCCATTCCAGAGATATTCCTGCTTTGCACCAGCTGAGCAGAGCCATGGAGCAGTCAGAGACATCAGCAGACTGGGCTGATGTCAGAGCAGGGAGAGGCTGTGCCCAATCCCACACTCTGCCTCCCTGCCCTTTGTTGCAGACACTGAAGCAGAACAATGTGGAGTCTGAGCTTTACAGCAAATGCCTCCAATAAATTTCAGATTCCTGCTAAAGTGCTCACTTCATTCACTTACCTGTTGGAGCTGTGAGAGGACTTCAGGTATTTTGCAGAGATAATATTCAAGGACAGAATGGCATCCACAGCAGCTTCATCTACCTCTGCTTTATTTCTTATACGTCCTGAAAAGGGGAGGAGAAGGAATCAATTAAAACTCAGTGTGTGACACAAAAGGAATTTGTTTCCCCAAACAGCATTTCAGGGTATGTGATGAACAAGCAGCTGTAAGTGTAAGTTGCAAAACTTAAGTTTTATCTCTGGATCTTTTTCAAAATCTTCCTCTCACAGGCAATGCTCATAAAAATGACAGAATCTGATACACAGAGAAATCGCCATTAATTTTATTTCCTTACA
The DNA here is from genome assembly GCA_013400695.1 of Neodrepanis coruscans. Lineage (NCBI taxonomy): Eukaryota > Metazoa > Chordata > Aves > Passeriformes > Philepittidae > Neodrepanis > Neodrepanis coruscans. The sequence goes on along the minus strand of VYZS01086713.1, from coordinate 61,068 downwards.
GAGCAAGATGCAAAACAACTCACCAACAACCAGCTCTCTCACATCTTTCCAGTGCAACTCACTGCCCTTTTCATGGATAATGGTGACTGTGATTCTTCTCTGGATACCCTGGGAGAG